>CM049571.1:2374064-2589064 GCA_027123335.1 Amphiprion clarkii | reverse complement strand
ATACAGGGTGGGCCCCGGGGTGATACCAGTGGGTCCTGGATTGAAATGCAGGGTCTCTTTATTAGTGGGAAACCACAGAATTTTCCCATTACGAGATATCCATTCAGCCGCCAGCTCCTCTTTATCTGCCATTACCTGCTCGGCCTCCTTGTCTGTATTGTCCTCACCCCCTGAGGAAGAAGAATCAGGTACTGGCTGGTGCTCCTCTTCATTAGTGGTGCTGTCATCCTCTGAGGAGGATGTGTCCTCATCTTTGGTAGATGTCGTTTCTTCAGGTGCAGCTGATTTCTCCTCATCTTCGCTCTCTGATCGCATCACAAACTCAAGTGCTTGAAGCAGTGAATATGACCTCCTCACCGTCTTGCCAGAGTAAAAATGATCTGGGAGCTGTTGGGCTGCTGATAGCATTAGTACTGACTGCACCTGCATAAAGTCCAGGACAGATTTCTGAACAGTGTCGTAAGTTGTTTTTGTTTGCCCTGCAGCTGCATCTTTGCAAGATGTCCTGTGATTTTTTTTTTTGGAGACTAGATATTTGGGTGTCTGAGTTCTATTCTGTAGTTGAGTGTGGCACTTTTTATGAAAACAACAAAGCTACAGTTACTTTCAACATGTGCATCAAAGTCAAGTTTGCCTGGGACACTCAAAGCTCAACAGCCTGCATCAGCAGAAATTCACTGCAAGCTGGATCTAAGATTCAATAATTTATTTCTCTCTACATTTTTTTGTGTTGCAATTTCATGTACAGACACACTTTTCATTATCTGACATCCTTAAGATCACACCTGTGTCAGAATTGTGTCATTCATTTACTCCACTGGAGGGGAGTAAGCCATCATACACCCCCTATTGGAAACTAGGAATATTACATGAAATTGCTCCTTTGGCAAAAAATAGACAAATGACATAATCTGGTAGAAAACATTAAAAACTACAATTTTGAAGTGTTGCGTTAGGAATGAAAGCAGTTTTACCCAACTTGTATGCTTTAGTACTGTGAATAACAAGGAATGAAAAAATGTAGTTTACATGGGTTTCAATTGGCCAAAAGTGGCCACAATAGAGCCAAGAGGAACTACTGTGAGTATACAGTATATTTTTGACATATTTAAAGAAATGAAGTTGAAAATTAAAAGATCTGAAGAGAATCTAGACCCTAGGAAAATTTCATTCCATTTGCATTAACACAGTTGAAATGGTCAAAAAAAAGAAAGCGAAGTGGACACAAATGGCCACCATAGAGCCCAGAGGGTTAACTAGGATTTAGAAATATTCACAATAGCAGATTATGTTTCAGGGACAGATGAACACTATTTACTTGCCTAAACACACATTAATTGTTTCAGTGAATGAAATGGCTTTTCAGGATACAGTGTTCACTGATACCAGAACGAGTCATAATTTTCACCTGGATCAATAGTCTTCTAACTACACATTTTTACTGTATTGTTAATTTTATACTACAAAGGGAGTGCACGTTTGGGCTAGATTTTTTAAATGCAAGTGCTTGAAATTGTCTAGAACATTTTTTTTACAAGTCACCTTTGTGAACACAGACCACATTTTGTATGCTGTGTGAACAAATTCCTTCCTCGCTTTTTCTTTACATTGACTGTTTTCGTGCTAACTCAGCAGTATCAATCCCACAAAAGAAACCGGATTAAAATACTTTAGCTTCAGCAGTGACGGATATGAAATATTTTGAACACAGGCATCTAAGGAACTCTGTCAGTGATTTGTTTTGTTTCCATTCAACTTGGCAAACGAAGACAGTCACCTGTAAATGTTTAATGGTTCTTTGGTATTTAAGTCCAAAGTTTAGTCCTTGTTCATCCTCCCCAAACAAAACATCATGATAAAAGGAGTAAACTTTGCAAATGTGAATCAAAGTCTTCATGAACATCTACTAACATCAGGTAATCTGTGACGATCAGCTTACATTTGTTCTGTCTGCTTGTCTGTCTGTTGGCAAAATTACTCAAAAACAGACTAACGGATTTGGATGAAATTTTCAGGGAAGATCAGAAATGACACAAGAACCAAGTGATTTGATTTCGGCAGTGCTTATAGTCAGGATCCATGGATTTGTTAAAGATTTCTGTGTCATTGCGAGATAGCAGCACAGCGTCACTGTAACTAGGACCAGTGAACACTACGTCACATGATCACATGATTGTGATCCTGCTAACAATCCATATAGATATATATTTATATACATATATGTGTGTGTATGTGTGTGTGTGTGTGTGTGTGTGTGTGTGTGTGTGTGTGTGTCCCTTTATGGCCATCTGCCCCTCTGTTGCAGGTGTGTGTCTCCTTGATTGCTGCATCCGTGCTGCTGGAGTTCAGCGTGGATCCAGGACGGCTGGGGAAGACGCACACCTGCAGCTCATCTCCCAGCTACAATAAAGACCGGCTCCACACTGCGCTCAGTGTCGGAGCCTACTGACTGTCTACGTGCTCATCTGACACATGCTCGGACCACGGTACGTTGGAAGATGCTGGAGCAGTTTGCCGTGTCCCCAGGAATCCTCCGGATAGAGGACCTGGGCTCCCCCTGTGGAGGCCTCCTGAGAGAGGCCTGTGGAAGCCGTCCCCCAGATAAGGGCCGTGGACCCCCGGACTGCTCCAGCTGACCTGGCCCCAGTCCCTGAGGAGGACTTGGCGTCTCCCCTGGCCGCCGCCGCTGTGCTCCCCCACCCCCTCCCTGGACATGGTGAGCACCAGCCTGGCCAGACTGCCGCTACCCTGCAGCCTGCCTTTCCCCCTCCCACACCTCTAGTGAGTTTTTGGCCTGAGGGGTGTGTTTTTTGTTAAATAAAACCAATTTGATTGTGATCCGCCTGCCGACTGCTCTGTTAGCTCTCACTTTGGGCTCAAAACCATCCCGTACCGTGACAGTAATTGAACGTTGAGCTTGCTGTAATCTTTGAATGTAGTAGTAGTGATGAAAAATGCAGATAAACATAAATGAAATATAAACATTTGTGTTGTTTAAGGAGGCGGAGCCTCGATGGAGTTATGTGATGATTGCCGTTGGTTTGTCTGTCTGTTTTTTAGTTTCTAAAAAATGTATTTATTTTCTATAAATAATAATCTATATTCCTAAAAAAGAACCATCAAAATGACACCATTTATCAGACCCAGAAACTATGAAAACAGACTGAATCTATGGATTTTCAAATTTTTGAATGTCCTTGAACTGCTTATGCTTTTTTATGTGCCATACTGCTATTTGACAAACATGTGATTAATCATAGTTAATTAATTACAAACCCTCTCATTAAATAGATTCATTTTTTAATCGCTTCCCACCACTAGTTTTAATATAATTCAGCCTCTTGCTCATACAATATATAGCTCCAAGGAAATCAAGTTCTCATCACACTGACAGAAAAGTGCAGTCATGTATAAAGTATGATCCATCCACACACTAAGACTCCAATATTGCACAACCTCACTCAATACAATATTACAGTCATTAGTACTGATGTGAACGTTTTCCCCTCCCCCAGCAGGAAACCTACTCAAGCTTCCTGGCTATGATGTAACATCAAATGGATGCTTAATCCCAGATTATACGCTGCACAGCAGACCAACAAAGGATTGAAGAAGTGCTCATCAGGGCAAGAGCTGCTGTTCACACACTGGTACAAGGCTGTCACATGAATACAGGGCAGTGGCAAATACTGCAAACACACACACACACACACACACACACTAAATATCAATACTTCACAATCTATTTTTGGAGCAATTAAATTCTGATTCAGAGTGTACTGATGCTGTATTCAGACAGCTAAAACACTCACCACTCACTCATTATTCACACCAGATCAGCTGCTGGCAACACATTCTGCCAAATGTTAAACTGCAGCCAGCTTCACTTTACTTGCCAAAAGATGGTTGATGCCAAAAGATTATGTATTTCTCCTATTCAGTGAAAATAAACCGACCTTTTGTCATTAGTTTCTTGAGCTGGTGATGTTAGAGGCAGCATGTAGAGCCTGTGATCTAGTGTGATTTAGTCAGAGTTCACTCATCTAGTGACAGATCAGGGCGGGGATTAGTCCAAGAAGTCATCAGTAAAAAGAGACACAAACATCCTAGAAATCTGCCGCTGTGTCAGTTAGTCTTCTGCTTTCTAGATTTCTGTCTAGACTGCCATGTTTGACTGTAAAGATTTACATAAATCCAAGGTTAACGTGTTTCTTCAACAGCCATTTAATGTTGTCCATTTCTTTATAAATAGCATGAAAATGAAACCTGTGATTCCCTAACTCCCTCACAACCCTCTCTCAAAGAAATTAAATCCATCCATTCATCCATCCATCCATCCATTATCTATACACCGTTTAATCCTCATCAGGGTCATGGAGGGGCTGGATTTTATCCCAGCTGACTGAAGGTGAAGGCAGGGGACACCTGGACAGGTAACAGTCTATCACAGGGCTACACATACAAACAGTCACACTCACATTCACACCTACACACAATTTAGACTAATCAATTAGCCTCAGCATGTTTCTGGACTGTGGGAGGAAGCTGGACAACCTGGAGGAAACCCACACATGAACAGAGAGAACATGGAAACTCCATGCAGGAAGATCCCAGGAAGGCCAGGATCTTCTAGCTGCAAGGTTGTACTAACCACGCCACTGTGCAGCCTGAAATTAAACTAATCTACAATTCAACTACGACAGCAAATATGTTGTGAAGGGAACATAAGCTTTAGTAAATATGCACTTGTAGTGTCTACAGCATTATTACTCTGCCAAGGAATGCAGCAGGTTTATGTGACGATCGCCGTACATTTGTCCATCTGTTTATCTGTGCAGTAACGTTCTTGAGGTCTACTCACCATCACTCAAACGGATTTGGATGAAATTTTCAGGGAAGTCAGAAATGACACAAGGGCCAAGTAATTAGATTTTGGCAGTGATGCGGCTTATAGTCTGGATCCACGGATTTGTTAAATATTTCTGTGTCATTGCGAGATAATGGCACAGTGTCACTGTAACTATGACAACAAGTGAACACTACATGATTGCACATGATTGCGATCCTACTTCAAATCCATCGCTCTGGACTTATTAGGACTGATCCGTTGGAAATCATACAACGACTGAGCAGCCTTGGCGGAGCACTGTGCTGTCTGAGTGCTTTTTCTTCTTCTTTAATACAGAAAATGATCATTGAGACATTATGTATTTATGTTTAAGCAAAATAACCAGTTCTCCCCAACCTTAACCAAACTACAATTGTTGCCTGAACAACAAGCAATACACTGCATGTGAACCCTGGACATGAGACTCCAACACTCTGTATACCCACCATCCACTCAGACCAGCCTCTGTTGGCTCTGATGCAGCACTTCACTAAAAATGTGAACAAATCTTGTCTCTCATCACAATTCAAACATAACTAGAAAAATGTTTGTCAGTAAAAATGTAATTTCTTAAAGAGAGGGTTGCAACCCAAGGCAAGAGTGTGACCATAAATATTAGCCTATTAGCCTACTACATTTGGTACAAATGCAATAACTTCTGTACAGACTCTGTCATATGTCTGTAATTTATTTGGATGTAGTATGTCAGCATAAGACCCAAACAAACCCGGGTCAAATTGTAATCAGAATGTGTCTACACTGTGTGTTCAACATAACAGTATTAGAGACAGGACACGATCAAATTCAACCATTTTTTCAGAATCACATGCATATGTGTTTGGCAGTGACTGTTTGAGTGAGACTCTGGAAAAACCTGAGCAAGCATGACGTAGACAGTCTCTGAGATCAAAAACCTCCCAGACAGACCCTGAGATTAACAGCATTTTCAAAAAAAGGATCCACCTGAAATGGTCCACAGTATACAAAATCTAGTTTACTTAGTTGTAGGACACAATAATGAGCCATCTGTTATTCTACAATCCCACGAAGTATGGAAACACCCTTTCCTTAATTCTATCTAAATTATCTTCCTGGGAAGAGTTTATAGGAGAGTGATAAGCTGGAGGCTAGCAGGCAACGATAAGAGTTCCTTGGCCATCTGTCTGCAAAACATTAGTTATTAGCATCTGCAAAACTTCTCCAAATAGATCCAACTTATCCTGGGCCAGAGATATTTGTATTGACTGGAATCTAGAGATATTAAGTCAAACCATTAATAATATAATAACAGCCATTGCCCCAAAGCAATCTCCAGGAATATGATTGGCAGTATAAATGACCAAAAAGCTGCAAGTATTGGCCTTCAGTCCCTACAGATTTATTGTGATGTGGATTTTCCTGAGTAGTGTTTTTGTTATTTTATGAAATTCGTTAAAAAAAAAAAAAAAAAAAAAGACTTAAAAATCCCCACTGAAATGAATGGAAAGTATGCCAGACAGCTGCCATGCCCAGCCATCTTTGGAACCCTGTAGTTCTGGCATGTTTTACAGTAGAAACTTAAATTAAATTTTAAGCAGGTCACAAGTTCAAATGCGATTAGTCTAAATCCATGTTTTGATACCTTTTCTGACTCTGTCTCCTCTTTTCACTGCTCTGCACTGAACAGGGTGACTGGCTGATTGGAGTCCGGATTTCTCAGTTCAGTGTCAAACATGGCTGTCTCCACTGACTATGTATAATGTTATAGTGTGCTCTGTCACCAGGACATATCTAACAGCAGCTTAAAGGCAAATCAAAACAGCTGTTACAATGGAATTTAACTAAGTCTTGATACATGTTCTAACATGTCCTAGACCAATATCCATAAGCCACAGCGTGTTTTGCAAGCTAGGACCACAACATTAGTTTGAGGGTTGATTGTTTATTAGATGCAAATGAACTCTACGTTAGTGATGACTGAGTTAAGCTGTTCCATGTTGGGAAAGGCTTAGTCAAGGATCAGCAGCAGCTCCCAGGCTGGCAGACCCCCTAGGAAAGGCAGAGGAGAGGAAGACAACCTGATACAATCAAGACTCAAGACTCGTGGCCTTGATTAGGGGATGTGGAAACCCTCAGCTGGAATCTACACTAGTGTATCCCACTACCCTGTATCCCATGGTACTCTCTGCTGACCTCAGCACCCTCTGTGGGCTTCTCCCAAAATACAAACACTCATATATGTATATATATATATATATATATATATATATATATATATATATATATATATATATAATATATATATATATATATATATATATATATATATATATATATATATATATATATATATACACATATTAGGGCTGGGACTTTAACGCATTAATTTCGATTAATTGATTACAGCGAAAATAACTCGTTAAAATAATAACGCAATTAATTGCACCCTCCTCAGTTCCCTCATTTCTGGCACACCGGTAACTCTGATGAACACTCCAGCCCAGTAGGTGGCGGTAATGAACCTAAAGTCTGTTTGTAGCCATGAAGAAGAAGCACAGGAAGTACTGAGTGAAGTCAGGCTCTGGTGAACACTGAAGGAAGACCAGATTGAGCTTGTTGGGCAGAAAGTTTCCTTTTAAAAATCTTCCTGATGGCAGCTTGGATAAATCCTGGTTGTGTGCAAATTGTACAACAAAGAGTTTTCTGATCACTGCGTCACTTCAAGCCGACGGTATCACCTCAATGTAAAACATGTTGCTGTTAGCACCAGAGCTAACGTTAGCTACGAGTCATGCTAACGGCTAACGGTGGAGCCATCCCATAATAGACCACTTTTCTAGACAGTGCTCGAGTTTACAGAAAGTCTTCAAATGTTGAATAAAATCGCTATAATTGCACTTAGATTTGCAGTAATCTGTGAATGTAGCAGACAGATGAAAAATGCAGATAAATAGAAATGAAACATTTTTGTGGTTTAAGTTTTTACTCCATCGAGGCTCTGCCTCCTTGGAGGAGGAATAACCTAAACAACAAAAATATCTCTTTTAATAACTTCATTATAAACTTTTTGTTTATAAAAAATTAAATAAAACTTGATATTCAGATAAAAGGAACCATCAAAATTCCACCATTTATCAGACCCAGAAAAGATGAAAACAGAATGAATCTCTGGATTTTCAACTTTCTGAAGCTCCTTGAACTACTTATGTTGATTTTATGTGCCATACAGTGGAAAAAAAACAACTAAATTCAGGCTTTAAGTCATCAAAATCACTTTTTTCTATATGTCCCATTGTCCTTTTTTAAAATAAATATTAAATTATAAACATTTATATGTCTATTCATTGATTCAACTGTCAACCACAATTTTATTTGAATTGAAAAAAATCAATTATTGTGTCAAATATTGCTATTTGACAAAACTGCAATTAATCACGATTGATTAATTACAAAGCCTGTAATTAATTAGATTAATTTTTTTATCGCGTCCCACCACTAATATATATATATATATATATATATATATATATATATATATATATATATATATATATATATATATATATATATATATATATATATATATATATATATTCTTCTCTGGTAATTTCTAAATCTGGTTTCTGTCTGGATTTTTTTGTTTGTTTTGTTTTTTGCCATGCTGATAATGTACCTGTTTTATCACCTAGTTCATAAAATATTTGCTTTTTTTTTACTTGTGGCTGCTCAGGAGGCTGTTGGTTTGTTGTACTCTGCTCTTAACATTAGTTGTTGTTTTTTTGTTTTTAGGTCATTTTTCTGATAAACTTTTTCTTGTCTAATGTCTTCTACTTTTGTCCTCCAAATCTTGCCTTCCATCCCCCTCCTCTAAAATAGCCACAACAGAAAATGGACTTCTTGTTTCCATAATAAACACTGATCTGCAACATCCAACCTATGTTGTCCCCAAGTACATCCAAATAAGATTACTTTAACACCAATAAATATAAATTGTTAAGGAGAATAATTCTGGGGGGTCTAGCTGTTTCAGATTTAATAACAGTGGAGTCTCTCTGGAAGAACCAGTCCATGTCGGATCGTCAGGCTCTGACTGGGTCGTATTCTTTCCGCTACTTGTGAATTCAGGCAGACAGATCAGAGTAGAATCTCACCTGCTGGTTCTTGTATTTAACATCTTTCTTTACTCGTGCAGCTTAGATTACCTTCAGTTTGTCCCTCTGGTTGAGGAACTTTAATGTTAGCGTTTTTGGTGTGGAGTTAGCGACCCTCTTCAGTCCAACACTTCATCCTGCAAAGCTTTGTTGGATGTCTCCAGTGTTTGTGCTTTAGCTCTCAGTGTAGCGTCTCATCTTACGCTGCTGATATCTGTAGCTCGATTTGTAACACTCTATCGACGCAGTCCAGTATGTCTTGTCCCATGTCAGTAATGACCATCATTATTCCATCAACTTCAGAGAGAAACTACGATTTCATGTCATTAATTGCCTTCAGTATGGTCTCGGTTTCTGCACCTGCAACTCTGTCTCTATTTTCCATATCGTCGTTAGCTTACTGGGCTTCACTGCTAGTGCTAAAGTTAGTCAACTTTGCTTGCTTCATCATTTTCCCTTTTTCTTTACTTATCTTATTAGTTGTCGCCATCATAATACTTAGCAGAGTAGTTTTCTGTTACTTTTTCTGCAGAACCAGGTGTTTCATTAGTAATTATCAGAAGTTGGCACAGATTGTTGCAAGGCACATCTTACCAGGGTGCTGCCATAACCAGACAGTACTTTTACTTTTAATAATTTATGTACAATATTATAATTACTCTCATACTTTAACCTATGTAACATTTGAATGCTAGTCTTTATGCATTCCAGAACTGGAGGACATTTTACATCCCACCCATCAAAGTTAAAATAATCCATTTACAAAATACTAAAACATTCAGTTGTTGTGTAAATTTACTTGTCCTGAGACCAAATCTTAAAATATAAAAAATAGGAGAAAAGACTGTTTGAAAATATTTTTTATATTACCAAATAAGTCTGGAGTTCCCCTTTAAATGTCATTTTTCTCTTGTCCCACATTGCATTAACATGCATATTACCAGGATCAGACTAATTCTTTGGACTGTTTTCCATCAGTCAGTTTGTCCTCTTGGTCAGCAGTAACAGCAGCTAAATATCTAGCTTCTACTGCTGAGAAAAAGATCACATTAGCATGGATTAGCAACCCTGTTACTGTGATTAGAGTAGGGTTAGCAAACAACACAGAAAACATGGAATAAAAATGCTACCATTGATGTGGAAGCTGAGCCAATCAAGCCTTTCAAACCTATCATTGATGAATAAGTGACAGAAAACTGTGAAAGAGAAGGTTCATTTTTCAAACATTTTGAAGCTCAAATGTCCTCCAGTTCTGAAATGACCCCCATAGTGGTAGCAGCTAATGTGTCCTGGAGCCTACAGCTGGAGGCTACAGAGGTGTAGTAAGCACACGTCTTTATAACTCTGCTCACTGAAGTACATTTATCGGCCTTCACACAGCTCCCTATGGGGACACTAAACACACTTTGATGTGCAAAATCAGTGAAGCTTCCCTTGAAGCCCATGCTGATTTGTAGAAATGACAAAAGCAGAATTGGAAGCAAAGTAAGAGGAGGTGTTGAGCAGGAGAGGAAAGAGGAGTGGATTCATCAGAGCCCCTATTGTGGCGCAGAAAACAAGCTGACAGATGGCCTTATTATGTTACTGTGTTGAGTGTCTCACCTGGGAATACTAATCCCCCAGCCTGATTAGAAAAGAAAAGGAAAGCAATGTTAAAAGAGAGAAAGAGACAAGAAAGCATTCAAATGTACCTTTACTGGTCAAATTAAAAAGCTGCTGTTATTCTAATGACTATTTTTATTTATTTATCTATGAACCAGATTAAACAAACATGTTACTCAAACTTTAAGCACGTCTTCAGGACAGCACATTTGTTTTGTATTTTTTTTCTAAATTCAGGCAAAATTGAAGTTATTGTGGTTCTAAACACCTTAGAAACACACTTTCTAACCAGAAAGTTGCTCTGGATGGCGTCGCCATCACTACATCAATTAAAACTGAATTGAATTGAAGTGCTAAGCAATAAAATATGTGACTGTGTCACAGCAATAAAACAAGTATTCTTAATGAGTTTTGATTCATTATTCATTTTTGAAGTTACATTTTCATACATGACAGCATTAATAATAATAAAAGCTCAACTTTAGCATCATCATCTTGTTCTCTGGTGTTCCATAACCTGTATGGTGCAGACAGCGCCCCCCATTGGGTGTGTGCTTAATTGAAGGAGATTGTATCAACATGACTTCACTGAACTCAACATAAAACAATGGTGTGACATCTAATCTAACTGATGAATATCCTTCAATTTCAACATCCAAGGCTCAATCCCAGCTGTTCATCCCATGCTATTCATATCTCACAATGTCCGTTTACAAACCCTGAAGAACTTAAAGGAGCCAGGTTACAGAGGTCATCGCTTACCTCATTTACATGTGATGTAGCTGTCTTCATACTATGAATCAGTGTTTAAATGCAGGTCTGTCATTAGATGTCCTCCCAACTCCAACATTGTTTTGAATAAAACAATCTGATTGTTAAAGTCATGAAATTTCAAGCTTTTAATTATTTCTGTCATTTATATCAGGAAATTAGCCTTGCCATATGAATGTTATGAGGTCAGAAATTTGGACAGAATTAGGTCACTAACTGGCGGAGGTCAGGTTACAAATGGTTTAAAAATATTCCTTACCAGTCAAAATGCAGACCTCAGCCTGCATATTAACATTTACTAATAATGGGCCTCTTTCTCCTCAAACTGATATCAGATCAATCATTCAAATCCAGTGGCAGAAATCCCTGCCATAGTCTTATTGCTAATGTTCAAAAGCAGCAAAAAGAGCCAGCATAGCATTTAGTTTATTTGTCTGCTTTCAGGATAATAAAAAGCAAAACGAAACAAACAAAGGCATGCTAGAGCCCTAAAATTAAAAATACAGCTGTGGAAATGTTGCATGACATGTCCCTTTTAAAAGTTTCCTGATGTACAACTGCTGAGAGACTGATAAAAGTTACTTTTCATAAGTCTGCACGGCTTTTCTCCTTGAGCACCGGCTTCCTCTCACATGGCACATGCATGTTAGGGTAATGGTGATTAATTGGTGATTCCAAATTGGCTGTAGGTGTGAGAGTGGTAGGACGTAGAGATGGTTCACACCTACAGGTACCTTGGTGTACACCTGGATGACAAACTGGACTGGTCTGAGAATACGAATGTGCTGTACAAGAAGGGCCAGAGCCGGCTGTAGCTACTACGCAGGCTGAGGTCCTTCAACGTCTGCAGCAAACGAATCAACCTGTTCTACCAGTCTGTTGTCTCCAGTGGACTCTTCTGGGCTGTACTGTGCTGGGGTGGGCATATGAAGGCCAGGGACAGGAACAGACTTGACAAGCTGGTCAACAAGGCTAGCAAAGCTGTGAGGAGGGAGCTGGACTCTGTGGTCCTGGTAGCTGAACGACGTCCTCTGAACAAGCTGCTGTGCTTCATAGAGAACCCCAACCATCCCCTATACAGCAGCATGGACGGACAGAGGAACATGTTCAGTGGCAGGCTAAGGTCGCTGAAATGCTCCACAAACAGAATCAGGAAGTCCTTAGTCTGGCTCTCCAACTCGTCCCAGTAGAGACGGGGGACCTGGACTTATTTAGCAGACTGTCCTATCTTCATATTATGTTTTATATTGTTTTTATACCTCGCTGTGCCTTATTGTATATTTGCAGTGTAATATGCTGCTGGATACCTCCATTTCCTTGGGGATTAATAAAGTATATTTTGATTTGATTTGAGTCAGTGGTTGTCTTTTTGCATTAGCCCTGTGATGGACTAATACCCCTGTCCTGTCCCTGCCTCTGGCCCAAAGGTAGCTAGGATAGGCTCCACCCCCATGATCTTCTACTAGATAAAGTCCCTTCACTCAAAGTTTCTGTATAACACGACACATTTACTTCTGCTCTCATCAACCTTATTTCCAGCTGCAGCAGTCAGCTACATGGTTAGTGACTAACTGGTTAATGTAGTGGAGTATTTATGATCTAAGGTAGTGGTCCCCCAACTACGGCCCGCGGGCCGGATACGGCCCGCCTCCACATTTGGCCCGGCCCCCTGAACAATACCAGAGACGCATTATGATTTTTTTTTCAGTCTGGCCACGCGATCGAGACTAATACACACATAGAACGTGACATTCTATTCCAGCCTTCTGCAGTCTGTGCCCCGATCTGAAAGCCCCCGCAGAAAAAAAATCCTAGACTCGCCCCTGTCAGATAAAACGGAATAATGGCGAAAAGGTTCCAAAAACTGATTCAGAATGCAGGGTATTTAACCTGCAGTGGACAAACGATAATTTTTTTTGTTAAATGCAAAGAAAAGGCTGTTTGTCTCATCTGTCAAGAGGCGGGCGGTATTCAAAGAATACAATCTGCGCCGACACTATGAATCCCGTCACAAAGACAAGTATGAAAGCTTGCAAGGCCAAATGCGAGCAGACAAACTCTCAAAGCTAAAAAGTGGACCGTTAGCTCAGCAGAATACATTTGTACGCCAAGCTCAGCTGAACCAGTCATCCGTTCGGGCCAGCTTTCGGGTTGTTCAACTGATAGCAAGCAGCGGTAAACCTTTCACTGATGGAGAATTTGTCAAGAAATGTTTGAATGCTGTCGTAGAGGAGGTGTGTCCCGAGAAGAACGATGTCTTTAATGCCGTGAGTCTGTCACCAGACGCATTGAAGAAATCGGGGGTAATGTATTTGCCCAGCTGCAGCAGAAGATGGAAGAATTTGACTTTTTTTCATTAGCACTGGATGAGTTCCTGACTTTTTTTTCTGTGAAGAACCCAGAGAGAGTTATTAGATTTTTATTGATTTCATAAATAGTGTAATTCTATTTCAGAAATAGTGTTATTTATTTCCTGACTTTTTTCTGTGAAGATCCCAGAGAGGGTTATTTGGTTATTATTTATTTCATAAATAGTGTTAATTATTTCATTAATAGTGTTATTATTTATTTCCTGACTTTTTTTTTCTGTGAATATCCCGGAAAGGGTTATTAATATTTGGTTATGTGTGGCTTTCTGGAAAACAATAAATGTTTACGTTTAGGCACCCCTGCCATCGTCACATTTTTTCTGTTCCAAACTGACCCCGGCCCCCATCAGAGAAGGGAAAAGTTATGTGGCCCTCACAGGAAAAAGTCTGGGGACCCCTGGTCTAAGGAGTCAGAATCTCATTTCCATAAAGCATCTTAAAGCTACAAAGACTAACAAACAGAATCAACCTCTCAGCTGCAAACCTCTAAGCTTACAAAGTGTTTACAAACTGTACTTTTTACACTATTGGTGACTAGAAACGTAATTCCAGATGTTGTTCTACCGTCCGCTGTAGGTGTGTACACAGAGAACAGTTTGCTAATATATTCAGCATTAACAGCTTTATTAGATGACAATATATCAGCATCTTGTTTCTTGTTTGGCATCAACTACTGAAGTTCAACTCCACATAACTTACTGCTGTAGCTTCAAAACACTTCTACCTGGAGCAAGTGTTTGAAGAGCAAAAGACTGCAATTTCCAATCCTCATAAGACATCTTTGTACATTAAAGAAACCTCTAAAGCAGGGAACAGCCATGCTATCTCTCTTTTCAGCCCACAGGATCTTAAGCCAGTGCCACCCACTTCCCAGCTGACTGGAAAATGTGTTTGAGAAGCCTTATGAGTTCTATCGTGTGATCTAAACACTGTCAAATTAAACTTTCAGGTGTTCTCTACGATGCAGTAGTTGTATGAACTGATGATCAAAATGTCTATTCCCTGCTGAAATCAGGATCTTTCTTTTTTTTCTTCCTCTTTTGTGATATGATTGGAAAACTGAATATCACTACAGCAACTGAAACAAGGAATTTACTGCTGCAGCGTATGAGCAGCAGTGCACCAACTACAGCTTTAAACACCCTTTATCTTGTGGAATTGGTGCAGACTATACTGGCACTAATGTGTGTACATCACTGACAGTATATAAAGATGGGTGAAGTGTCTGTGATGTCACCCATAAAATTCCTGAGTAGCAGTTTCAAAGCTCAGCGGGTGGCTCCGGCCTCTAACTGTTGACTAATCAAAAAATAAGCTAGTCAGGTAAATGTCTCGGGGCCTCACCTGTCCTGGGTATTATTTATGCACATTTAGGCTACTGTTCAAAAGTTTGGGGTCACTCAGAAATGTCTTTATTTTTGAAAGAAAAGCAGCTTTTTTCAATGAAAATAACATTAAATGAAGGATAAATCCAGTGTAGACATTGTTAATGTGGTAAATGACTATTGTAGCTGGAAACAGCTGATTTTTAATGGAATATCTCCATAGAGGTACAGAGGAACATTTCCAGCAACCATCACTCCTGTGTTCTAATGCTACATTGTGTTAGCTAATGGTGTTGAAAGGCTCATTGATGATTAGAAAACCCTGCAGTTATGTTAGCACATGGAGAAAAGTGGGAGTTTTCATGGAGAACATGGAATTGGAGGATGGTGGGAAAGTTGTTGTCTGTCATGGAGGACACCTCCCACCCCCTTGCAGGAAACAGGAACATCCCTTTTCCAAGATAATGGAAAAAATTATTGCTGAGTAGATCATAAAACACCTAACACTTCTAGATAAAAAACCAAAAGTGCATCATTATTGTTATATTCTTAAGAGATATGAACGATTAAACTTGGATAATATTGTAAAATACACTGATTCTGTTTTGCTTTACATAATTTTTCATGGCCAAGCTCCCCCTCTGCTACAAGAATTTGTAAAGAAAAATTCCAGCAGATCAACCAGAGCAGCTCTAGAGGTAATTGTGTTGTACCTTTTACAAAAAGTGCTTTTGGGCAGTCAGTTTTCTCTTTTCGTGCATCACAAACCTGGAATACTATACCAAGTGCCATTCGTGAACAACCACATCTCAACTCATTTATGAAACATCTCAAAGCATGGCTACTGGAAAATCAGATCTGTGATCATAACACTGTAAATCTGTTTGCCCATTGATGGGGCTTGTTATTGAGGACTCTGTAATTTGTTTTAAATGTGTAGACGTGGGCTTCATGCAATACAGTCATGTATAATAGTGTTTCAGGATCATGAGTGATAGTGATGATGGGATGTGTGCAATAGTGTTACAAGGGACATGTATAGTGTAATTATGTGTAATGTAGACAGGGATCTGTGCAATAGTGATTAGGAGAAATGTGTAATACAATTAAATGTAACGGTGTCAGAGGGACATATGTAGTGGACTCTTATGTTATAGTGACGGAGGGATAAATGTAGTACAGCAATGTGCAGTAATGATAGAGGGATATGTGCAATAGCAACAAAGAGATATTTGCAATATAATCATGTGTAAATGTTGATTAATTACTGCTTGGTAGCTGCCTTGGTCTCCCAGTTATTGTCTGTTATGTGCACTACATGTTTTCGCTTGTTGTTTGTTTTTCTTTTTTGTATGTCATTGTTCAGTTATGGTTTTATGTTATTTGTAATTTCTTTATTTTTTATGTGCCAATGGGACTCGAGATGGAAATTAGCCGTATGGCTACAATCTCTTGTATTTACATGGAAATGCACATTAATACAAACGGCCCCATTTTCAAAATAAATAACTAAACAATAAATAAACAAGCAAACTGGGAGCTCCTTCAGTAACAGACTGCTTCCCCCACGGTGTCTAAAGGAGAGATACTGCAGGTCCTTCCTTCCTGCTGCAGTCAGACTGTTCAATCAAGCTCCCAGTAGTTCAAACTGTGCAATAAAAATGTACATAATGACGCTGTGCAATTTCATAGAAATTTTGCTGTAAATATTTGTGTTTTTCTTCTAGATGGAGAAAGTGTATCTATACACTATGTGCATTGTGTGCTACTGTTTTTATTCAAACTGTTTTTCTATTTGCTGCTGTTACATCAGAAATTTCCCCGCTGCAGGATCAGTAACGGTTTAATCTGTCTATCTAAATTGTCTGGGTGACCCCAAACTTTTGAACAGTAGTTTATGTCATATTAGTTGGTCAGAAGCAATACAATGTAATGATGATGCAGTGACAAAGATTACACTGTAGAACATGGCACACACACAAACTCACAAGTGCACTTTTGCTGCATTGCAGTTTAGCTAATCAAAGACATGCATGCTGTCAAATCCTTCCTTCATTATTAGGTTTTACGGTGTTATTTGTTTATTTATTTTCCACAATGATTGCTACTCTTCCAGGAACTCAGCCTCAAAATACATCATAGAGTACACATGACTCATCTCACCAACCGATAGCTAAAGGTAATACAAACAAAGGATAATTCTAGACACAATATCCCAAGAAACAACAGTAATTCAAGCTGCTTTAAGAAATTTCAGAATCATAGTAAAGCCAAGAACTATCTATTTGAATGATATAAATTGAAAATAACCAAGATTTTGAAAAAAAAAATCTACACTATTGGGGCAAGAAATCATTAAATTGCAGAGAAATATGCATGTGATATATTTGATCTGGCTATTGCAGTGAGTCAGATAATAAACTGGTTCCAGATAAACCGTTGACCTGTTTTCAAGCATTTGTTACTGAAACTGGGCTTCATCTTCTCATCTGTATCAATACACCTCACTTTTTCAGGAGTGTGTGAACACCAAATCTGACCAGTGCAGTGATGCTAGCATCATGTCTCCACAGGCAACATGAAGGGGTTGTTTACTATGTTTACTATGTTACAAACTACTACTGTATGTTGTTAAGCTTCCAGTCTATGGTCCTGTTTTACACACATAACTACACATCTGTTGGGGGTTAAAATATGTTGTTTTACTGCATGTCTTTCCCCCACACTTCTCCCCACTTCTCCTGTCGCTCTCTCCACTGTGCACTATAATAAAGGCCAAGCAATTATATATGTGTGTGCGTGTGTGTGTGTGTGTGTGTGTATGCGTGTTTGTGTGTGTGTGTGTTTGTGTGTGTGCGTGTGTGCGTCCGTGCCTGTGTATGCGTGTTTGTGTTTGTGTGTGTGCGTGTGTGCGTGTGTGTGTGTGTGTGTGCGTGTGTGTGTCATTTAAATGCAGCCTTCTGCCTTGCTAAACTGAAAGTGAGTACATTCAACAAACATGCTCGCCAGCAAACAAGCAACATAACTTCATGCCACACTTCATACATGACAGTGGTGAACTGAAGGCCAAGCTGCACATGAAACCAGTGTTTTTCAGCTTCCTGTCCCTTTAGTGCAGGAGATTCTCATGGGAGCAGTGATAAATTGTGTATCATAGTTTAACATGACAGCACCAAACAAACATGTTGACAAGGACAGAAAAGAACAAGACCTTTAGTGAGCGTTGCAGGGTCGTCCTCATGCTGCTATCTGCATGAAACATTCAGTAAACATGGGGATAGCTGATCCTGTTTGCCTCACTTCAGCATTTAAACTACATGTTTACTGTATGTGTACATCTATTCACACAGTGCTGTAACACCACTACAAAACACTTTAGTATCTATTACTGAATGTGTTCCAAGTGCAAAGCAGTGGACTATTACAGCTCCATTTGTCTTTTTGACTTCCTATAAGTTGATACAGTCAGTATTTTTCGTCACCTCCATTACTTCCTTCAAAAACACACCAAACAGCTCATTTGCGTAATTTAGCAACTACCTCACACTGTGAAAGTAGTGGAATTCATTGTCACCACACATCAGCAGGAAAAGCTTTACTACCCAAGAAACTAATTTTAAATCAAACTGATTTCTGTTTTGTTTTGGGGTTTTTTTGTTTTTTGGGGTTTTTTTACCGAACAGTTAGATGAGTCTTGATGATTCTGGAAATGTCCTTAGAATCTGAGTAAGTGTCATCAAACAAGTTTGGGGATTATTACAAGGTGGTCTAGTAGTTATGCAACTCCTAAAAACTCACCTCATTGTATCAAACTTAATATTTAGAATATTTTCATCAAAATAATCCAGCTACATTTACAAATTAGTATTGTTTATTGCCATTATTAGTATGTTGACAATATCACCAAAGCATCAAGGATGGTGTTATTCAAACCCTTACTGTCTTAAAATGGCCTAGCTGTAATACAACACCACTGCCTCTGTCTCCGTTCACCACTCGCCACACAGTTTACCCTTGATTCAGCTCAAATACTGTAAAACTACAAGGTTTCCACAAAAAGCTATTCCTGCTTTTGAAACTGCTATCAGTGCACTGTAGTTCCAAGGTGAAAATACACATGATGTCTTTCAGTAAAATACAACATATGTTGACCAGGTTTAAAAATAAAAAAAAATTAAAAAAAGGATTTTCATCAGACAGAGTATTTAAGTAAATGTCTGGTATATTGTATTGCTTTGTCACAGCATTTTTAATTGTATTCTTTTTACTGATATTTATTACTCCACCAAGGAATGCAGTGGAGTTATGTGATAAGTGTTGCAGGTTTGTCTGTCAGTCTGTCTGTCAGCAACATTACTCAAAAACGGACCAGCGGATTTGGATGAAATTTTCAGGGAAGCTCAGAAATGACACAAGGATCAACGGATTAGATTTTGGCAGTGATGCAGCTTATAGTCTGGATCCATGGATTTATTAAAGATTTCTGTATCATTGTGAGATAGTGTCACAGTGTCACTGTAACCATGACAACAAGTGAACATTACATTAGCTGCCTGCTGATGATCACATGATTGCGATCCTACTACAAATCCACCACTGAGGACCACAAATTTCTGAAAGATTTCATGCGTCACAAATCATACAACAACTGAGCAGCTTTGGCGGAGAACTGAGCTCTCTGAGTGCTTTTCTTGTTGTTGATGCAATGATGTGAAGGTTGGATTTTACTGAAACTACTGATTATGAAAATGGATGCCAGTTAATTTTCTATCAGTCAGCTAATTGGTTAATCGACCAACAGTTTCAAGTTAACTAATCTTGTTTTTTAATGCACAGTGGTCTGCCTTCACGCTCTGACTTGTTTGCATTTCTTTTAATAAATCCCAATCATCTTGGGTAGACCTAAGCAGAGGATGCAGCTTCAGTGTTCCTTCAAACTGCAGATGAATATAATTGTGGTAGTGGAACATTTGCATGCAGAGATACCAGCACTGTCTGAAAACTGGATAAACCACCTAAAAGACAGAGCCGGGCAGCCTCACAGCACAATCCAAATCCTCTGCTAAACTTGTGGTTTTCAATGTGGTAGGTTGTTAGCCTGGAGTTGTTGTTGTTGTTTGTCGTAGCAAAGAAGATTTTGAAAACGGCAACAAACAAATAGTGGAGGGGAAGGACAAAGCTGCCTGAAATTAGTCGTCAATGGCAGCTTTACACTCATAATACAGCCAGTGAGTCCTGCCAAACTACAACTGCACTTGTCTAATCTAATAATCATAAAACAGTAAAATGTTTCTAAATCAGAACAGAACAACAAAATAACGCAATGATAAAGTAAAGAATAACTACTAAACAATACAACTTGGAGATTAATGGCTGAAAGCAGCATCACTGAATATTTTTTTCTGCTTTGATGAACAGCTACAAGAGAAGAACAGCAGGCCTTACACAGACCAAAAGCATTTCTGTGAGGTAGTCTATGCAAGGCCATGTAAAGCCTCACAAATTAATGCCAGAATGTTCTAATCAGTACAAAAACAAACTCAGCTTTAGCAGAGTTTTGAATGAACTTTGGCTGACTTGTTGTATTCCTTGGAAGACCAAAAAGAACAGCATTACAATAGTCTCACCTGGCAGTACGAAAAGTTTGCATCAGTCTCTCTGTGTGGATCAGAGAAAGAAAATGACTTCCCTTTGAAGATGTTCTTCAAATGATAAAATGCTGCTTTCATTACATAAGAATTAAAAATACAATCTGAGTCAAAAATCATTTCAAGATCTCTTGCTTTTTGGTCCTTGTGTATTTAGTCAGAGGGCCAGTTCCTCTCTCTGAGCCTTTTAACCAGTGATTATTGTTTCTGAAATTCTGCTTAAACTGTGAAAGATTCTGTGACACCTCGGCATTTATGTCACTACAGTTAACAACCCAGTGTCCTCAGAAGACACAACCCCAGAGATGAGCGTCATCAGCTTAGCTATGGAAAGAAAGACTGTTCCTACGGATTACACTGCCCACTGGTCACATCTACAAATCAAAGCAGTGATTCTAAAACTTATCCTTGTGACGCTCTATCAGTAACCTCATTGTGTTTGTAGGACTAGTCATTTTTTCCCCACAACAATATGAGATAAACAGTTAAAAAACAACTCCAGGCAGGATTCACTTATTCTTTCTAACAGAAGCTGGTGGTCCACAGCACCAATGGTAGGACTCAGGCTGAGTAGCAAACAAAAAAAGAACATTTGACACAGGATAAACTGATGAGTAACGTTTATTACTCTACCAAGGAACACGGCGGAGTGTTGGTCTGTCTGTCTGTCTGTCTGTCTGTCTGTCTGTCTGTCTGTCTGTCTGTCTGTCTGTCTGTCTGCCTGTCTGTCTGTCTGTCTGTCTGTCTGTCTGTCTGTCTGCCTGCCTGCCTGCCTGCCTGCCTGTCTGTCTGTCTGTCTGTCTGCCTGTCTGTCTCTCTGTCTGTCTGTCCGTCTGTCTGTCTGCCTGTCTGTCAGCAACATTACTCAAAGACAGACTAATGGATTTGGATGAAATCTTCAGGGAAGGTCAGAAATGACACAAGGACCAAGTGATTAGATTTAGTCAGTGATGTAGCTTATAGTCTGGATCCACGGATTTGTTAAAGATTTCTGTATCATTGTGAGATAGCGGCACGGCATCGCTGTAACCATGACAACAAGTGAACACTACGTCAGCTACCTGCTGACGATCATGATTGCGATCCTGCTACAAATCCACCGCTGCAGACCACAAATGTTTATAAAGATTTCATCTGTTGGAAATCATACAACAACTGAGCAGCCTCAGCGGAGTACTGCGCTCTCTGAGTGCTATTTCTGTTTTATAACTACACATATTTCTGCTCTTTATACATTTCTAAAATCATGATTTGTAAAATGCAAGAAAAGTCAAATGTCATTCACTGAAGCAGAACTATGCAAGGCTTGTTTGAATAGTTTTTCACAATGCAACACCACTTACGTCGGTCTGTTTTTGCGTGTGTCCCCATTTTAATCAAGCATCTGACGCCGGGTGATGCTACTGTCAGGCTATCTCTGTTGTTGCTCCCATGAAAACAATACAACAGTAGATACTTTGAAGTCTGAAACACTGTTCCCTCCATTGCAACAAATGTGTCCATTTATCAGACATGAAGAGTGTTTTTACCCAAGAGAGGCAACAGGATATCCAAGCAGTATAGTCACGGATACAAGTCATTTCACTTCAGTGTGCTTCATTTACATAAATATCAGGTTAATAATATTTCCAAAGCATCGACGAGGGTGTCATTCACAAAAAAAAGGAAAACACCTGTGTGTATACTAATGTGTGCTGCCTGGTGTTCCCATTGATGGTAGGGTCTCGAGTCAGGCTGACAGAAGCACCCTGTTCACTGAATTAGCTTTCTGCTGTGTGCTGTGGTATAGATGCAGGAAGAATATTTCAGTAACTTTGCTGTATTATTTCAGGCTTTAGAAAGACGGAAGGAATGAATCATTATGCAAACAAGTGCTCTTGTTAAGTCTATTCATGAATTCTGTGATGAATGAGAACAAGAAAGTATGCATGCAAAAGTTTGACCACGTAACACAAATAGTTAAGCTGTTACAACAAAGCATGCAAAAGTTTCAGTTTATTTGTAGTCAATAATATTGAAATTCAAAAAAAGTAATGTGTATGTCTTCTGATGTCTGTAGTTTATTCTTTGCCGTGGATCTCAGCCTACACAGTCCTGAGCCCTTTGTGATGAGCTAAATAACCACAAGGACTTAATTGAATAGGAGAGTGGAGGAGGATCACTTAAAATGACATTAATGATTAAAATAAGAAGGATAGAATCCAGAGAGAGAAGCAAATTGAGACAATCACAAAACAAAGACAACAAGACAAAACTCAGACCCGTGAGGTTGAGCCACACTGCTGACAGAACTTCATGTTGCCACATCAGTACACACAGTGGGCAGGTTTCACTTGTTTATCTCATTACTATGTTTTTGGGAGTACAGCTGTCCAAACCAACCTTGTATGGGATCACATTTTGCATCTATCACTGCAGCCAAAAGCATCTTTTCTTCCCGGCTTACATATGTAACTGCTGTGACTATATCAGTTAAAACTTGTTGGAGTACTACAGTCACTTTCATTGGTATCCACCAGGTGTGGATTTAGAGTTATCCATCCATCCATTATCAATACACCGTTTAATCCTCATTGGGGTCACAGGGGGCTGGAGTCTATCCCAGCTGACTGAGGGTGAAGGCAGGAGACACCTGGACAGCTAACAGTCTATCACAGATTCACCTGGACAGGTAACAGTCTATCTCAGGACTACACATAGAGAACAACAATCACACTCACATTCACACCTACAGACTATTTAGAATCATCAATTAACCTCAGCATGTTTCTGGACTGTGGAGGACCCTGAGAAAACTCCTGTATGCACAGGGAGAACATGGAAACTCCATGCAGAAAGATCCTGGGAAGGCCGGGACACGAACCGGGAATCTTCTAGCTGCAAGGCCACAGTGCTAACTACCACGTCACTGTGCAGCAGAGTCATACTATCATTAAATATTTATGAAGTACAGACCACTGGGTCTCTGTAAGTTATGACAAGGTAACGATGTCAGATTGATTCTACTGAATAAAGTGTTAGATGCTTATTAACAGCTTGCCCTCACACTCTTCTGACATTGCAATTGAGATGTCTCCAAGATAAGATGTATGAGATGTATCCAACAATATCGGATTTTTTGGGATTTCTTTCCTTACTATGACATCATGTTTTTCACTCCACTCCCTGGTGTGTTCATTTGAAACACCTATAATCGCTTTTGCTTCGAGCATGTGCGATCAGCATGATGTACGAACACCTTGCTGTTCTTAAAGACCTGCAATACCCGCACATAACACTAGGGGTCTGTCTACCCCCACGGCCACACAGATTGCTCACAAATAAAGTGATATGATTCCATGAATTCATAAGTGGCTGATTTGGAGCTTTTATAATCAGCAAAGAACATTTTTCCAGAAAGAATCTGTCATGGTGAGAGGTGTAGAGAAGCCTCCTCTCCTGTGCATTGACTTGTTCTGAAGGGAGGGTTGTTTGAACCAGAAGGAGGAGGGAACATTGACTCTGCTATGCCCAGAGGCAGTTCACATATGGAAGCGACATCAATGTCTCTCTCTTGTCATCGTTTAGCCTCTACTTTTGTTGTCTGTGTCATTCTTTAGTGTGGTTTCATTGTTTCTGGAACCTGTTTAACAGTTTTATGAAACAATTAAGCTTTGTCATCCTAACGCCAGGACGAAGGAAAGAGGGGAAATGAAGTATTTTGAATTTAAAAAAAGAGGTATGGACTCATGGACATCTGCTCTTATGGAGTTCAGGCCCTGGAACGTGTTTTATGCAGTGATGTAGTGTAAACTATCACCTGATGCTGCACTTCCTCCATCACAGTATCAACCACCTTTAGATCATCTTGTGATGTGTAATAAATGTGATATGAGAAGAGTCTGGAGTAAAGTGAGGTGCATTTTTGCTCTCTCCAAAAGACCAGCAGCAACATGGTGAACTGAAGCAACAGTTGGTGTGCATCTAGCAGACGGCTGCTCGGAGTGAAACATGGATTTAAAGCACCTCCTTTAGCTTAGCTCTGGGGTTCTGTGTCGCTTTTCACTCTGATCTTACCTTCTGCTGCCTCCTGGCCATATCAGTGGGTTGTTTCGCGTTGAACGGATAGGCAATGCAGCGCATCACAAACACATACAGCTGGAGTCTCTTCTTCCTCTCCTCCTCCTCTCTCTGCATCTTCTCCAGGTCCTCCTTCTCCTTGTCACTGCCAACCGACGGGCTTGGACTGGAGGGTCGGCCACCGCCGCTCCCGTGGCCCCGGGGCTGGACACCTCCGTGGCCGTCGGCGGCTCGGCCCGGTGACAGTCGGGCTCCTCCGAGGCTCTTCGGGGCCGCCACCTCTTTACGCTCCACCTCCAGTATCTCATCTCCTTCCTCCTCGCTGGAAGACGGATCCAACATGCTGCTCGGGTTTGGATGGAGACTAAATCTCACCTCAAAGGTAAAACTGTAAAAGTAGGAAAAGGGTGCAGATCAATCGTCCACCACAGGGAGAGGTTCCAGGGAAGCCGCTATGGAGACGGAGACCTGGCTGCTGAGTCGCTCACACTGTTGCTTCTCCAGGAAAAAAAAAAAAGAAACTGCCGTCAATCTCAGCAAGAAAAATGAAAGTGTTGTGGAGACTAGTTGGCTGCGTGACTTACAATCCGTTCAACTCTGCCAGTCAGCTGCACATAGGAGGGATTTATGATAAGAGCAGATCTAAAGGGGGAGGGGTCGCAGGAACAAACAGGAGAGACGCTGCTGCTGCCTGGAGGAGGAGGAGGAGGAGGAGGAGGAGGAGGAGGAGGAGGAGGAGGAGGCAGGGAGCTGACCGCGGTGCTGAACGCAGGCTGCTCTGGGATCAGTCTGATCACACTGTGAGCACAATGGATGAAAGGCCACCTGATGATCCAGCTGAGTCAAAGAGGAAAGGTTCACGCAGCAGCGAGGAGGAATCACAGCGCTCGGGCTTTCACAATAAGAGCTTCAATCCTGCTTTCAAATCAATTCGCGATCAAATGATCAGGCGAAAGGTTCATGTAATGACGAGTCAATCTCGTTTATCCATGCATAAGCATCTTTGTACAGTGGATGGTTCTCCAAGTATCTGCATTTTTGTATCCGAGTCGCATTTAAAAGACAAATAAAACGCAACCAGCTGACTGCCAGTCCATCACAGAGAAGAACACAGAGACACACAACCGTGCAGCTCACACCAGGTAACCAGCAGCTTGAAGACCTACACACAGGTAGAACATGCAAACTCCACACAGAAACCCAGGATCTAGATTAAGCTTTTGTGACGGCATTGCTAACCACTGAACCACCGCTCAGTCAGTAATCTAATCTCATCATGTCTTATTTTATTTTTATTGTTGTATTCCATAACACATCCGTTTTAGTTTTAATTTCAGGTCTTGGCCTGTGTGTCAAAAGCTCTGTTCATATTTTATTTCATTTTAATTGTTGTGCGATGGAAATCGTTATTTTCTCTGATTGTTAAAATAAAATTGCAAAAAATATACATTCATTTTTGTGGAGCCACCAGAAGGATGTGCTACTAAACAGAATAGAGAAATAGAACTGATCACTACAATTATCCATCCATTTGCTGTACCCGCTAGCTGCCTGTTCCAGCTAACATTGTGTGAGAGGCAGGGTACCCTGGATAGGTCACAGTCCATCACAGAGCTAACACAGAGACAAACAACCATGCAGTCATGTGTGTGTGTCTGCTAGTCATACCTATGGCCAATTTAGAGTCACCAGTTAATATGACATTTACACTACCAGTCAAAAGTTTGGACACAACCTCACTCGGTGTTTATTTTCTTTACTTTTACTACTTCTACACTGTAGATACATACTGAAAACATGCAAACAATGAAGCAAGATATATGGAATTATGTAACAAACAAACAGTTGTGAAATAACTCTAATTATGTTTTATATTTTAGATTCTTCAAAGTACTCACCTTTTGCTTTGATGACAGCTTTGCAAACCCTTGTCCTTCTCTCAATGAACTTCATGAGGTCGTCACCTGAAATGGTTCTCGCTTCACAGGTGTTCCTTGTCAAGGCTAATTTGTGGAATTTCTCGCCTTCTTCATGGGGTTGGGACCATCAGCTGTGTTGTCAGAAGTCAGGTTGGTCCACAGTTGACAGCCCTATTTGACAACTGCTAGAATCCATATTATGGAAGAACCAATCGGCTAAGTAAAGAGAAACGACAGTCCATCATTACTTTAAGAACTGAAGGCCAGTCAGTCTGGAAAATTGCAAAAACTTTGAATGTATCCAAGTGCAGTCGCAAAAACCATCAAGTGCTACGACCAAACTGACTCACAGGAAAGGAAGACCAAGAATCTCCTCTGCTGCTGAGGAGAAGTTCATCTGAGTCTCCAGCCTCAGAAATCACAAGTTAACAGCAGCTCAGATTAGAGCCCAGATAAATGCCACCCAGAGTTCTAGTAGCAGACACATCTCTACATCAGCTGTTCAGAGGAGACTGAACCAACCAGGCCTTTATGGTCCAATAGCTGCTAAGAAACCACTACTAAGGAAAAGCAACGAGCAGAACAGATTAGTTGTATGAGTTCATTCATAGTTTTTATGCCTTCAGTGAGAATCTACGACGTAAACAGTCATGAAAATAAATAAAAACTATTAAATGAGAAGTTGTGTGCAAACCTTTGACTGGTTGTGTGTCTTTGGATGTTGGGAGAAAGCAGCAGTTCCTTGAGAAAACTCACATAAGTACAGAGAAAACATGCAAAAACCACACAGAAAGCTGCAGCTGACCAACAGGTTCAATCCCAGAACCTTCTTGACCACCTAGTATTCTGCAAAGAGTTGGTGAATATTTCTCTTACTATGAGTCTTCTTTTCATCTTCAGCCGTTCTGATGTTTTTTGTGTGATGTTTACTTGTAGAATTTGCTGGTATTTAAGTAAGTCCATTCCCCTCTATCAGCTAAATGTCCCTCATGCCACTGGCTGCAACACAAGCCAAAAGTATTATGGATCCAGTTTGGTGCTGAAGAGTTGGAGATATGTATATTTCATAAAATTCTGCTTCCCTTGCCTGATCTTCTCCAGTTTTACATATCAAGACTGGCCATGCCAGGAGGACAAAATCACCATATTACTGATAGTATTGTTGTCACCATTCTTCTTCTTATATATTTTTTTGTCCACCATCTTTGTCTTTCTTTTCTTCCTTAGCTTCTCTTCTTCTTTGCCTTTATTTGCCTTTGAATGTTTTTTCTTTAAAACATTTTTATTGATAATCAAGTTGAAGCTAAAATATTTCAGTGTGAAGATACTGTCAAATCAAAGCTTGTCTTTCCCTGTTTCTTATTGTGCTGCAAAGGTGCACTGACCATATATATAATACAGTGAGTGCTTCAAACATATCGTAAAAAAAGTTGCTCTTTTTCCAGTAAAATTCCAGCAGCTGTAGTCTCCAGAACGCTACCATAAAATTACAGTAAAACATTTTCTGCATTTATGGCAAAGAAATGTATTGATGCTGTTGATGTTAGGGTTACAGTTTTTTTCAATTGATGAGACACTGTTCCTGAAAAATAGCACACATTTCCCAACACACTGCACACTATTTCTTTATTTGAACACAATTCACAAAGCACTGCACACTTGTGTCAAAAGCCCACTTTATTGTCAAAATCTGAACTTTGTTTTCAAAGTTAAGACACACAAAGCAAAACTAGGACACTGCACTGCTAAATACAAAACACTCTTCTCTCACTGTGTTTTCACATGAAGTGTAAAAAAATGATACAGTCCTCAAAAATGACAACTTAAACACAAATGCATCCTATAGATGAATCGGAGGCCATTGCAGTGCCTGACTGTACATAAAATAAAAATAATGTTAGATAATAAATACATCACAGTATTGTCCACAGTACGGTCTGCAGATATTTACACCAAGTCTGCATCAATTCTTTCAGCCTGGTCAGACCTCAGGACCTCATCAACATCACTAGCTGTGTTTTCTCTGGACAGAAAGATCTAGTGTGTCTGATCCAGCCCTGACATGCATCAACAGAAACATCACCACATGCCAAGACCACTGATTGATAGAGATTTTCCCAAAGTATGGCTGCTGCTCATATACCTTCCACCTCCATGTAGAGAAGAATTCTCCTATAGGATTCAGAAAGGGAGAATATGGAGGCAGAAAAACCACAATAACTTGAGGTTCATATTGAAACATTCCTGAATCAATAGTCCTCTATGAAAACTAACATTGTCCCAGACAACAACAAAAACTGTGTCTTCTTACCAAACGTCCTGCTGCATCCGTGTCAGTAGATCCTCTAAGTCCATCTAGGAAAGTCACCAAATGCTGGGTGTTCTATGGATCCAGAACTGCATGATGGTGAATTACTCCCAGATTGCTTATTGCAGCACAGAGGGTTACGTTGCCCCACGCTGACCTGGACGTTGACTATAGCCCGTTGTCCAATGATGTTCCTCCCTCTTCTCCTCCTCTTGGTCAGGTTGAAACCAGCCTCATCCACATAGATGAATTCATGTGTATCATCAGAATCCAACTGAAAAACTCTCTGGAACAAACACACATAAAGCAGAGAAAAAGTCAGTCATGTACACTTTCTGTAATTTTACCAGCACTTGGAACCAGAATTATGCATTAGATTTTTTACAGTATTCTCAGAACATTTCTGACTGCTTGTATTGTTCCAGTATAGACATGTAACTGAAGTGACAAACAACATTTACACACCATGTAAAGTGGTCCAGGACCAGGTGCAGGTCCAGGTTCTGGTTCTGGTTCTGGTTCCAGCTGTGGTCTGGGTCGTCCACATCCTCTTCTTCCAACATGACTTCTTGCTCCTCTGACATCCATTCTGAACAGCTAATGCTATTTCAAGGCAGGTTTTATAGTGTGCAGTTCATTGGTAAAAGTGTTTTCAGTTCTGACCTGTTGTGTCTTAATTGTGACAGCAGTGTTGGAACAGTGTCCCAGTTCTGCTTCCTAGTGTTCACTTTTTGAAAAATGTGTGCTATGAGTGAAAAGTGTGTTCAAATGAGCAAAAAATGTGTTCAGTCTTTTGCAAAAAGAGTGCAAGAGTTTTGGAAACTGTGTGCAAACCATGAATAGTGTCCAAGGTTTTGACAGCAGAGTTCTGTTTTTGAGAAATGTGTGCAGTCAGTTGGAGGCTGAGTGCAGTGAATGGAATTTAGTGTCTATCAATTGAGAAAAACTGTAAAAGACGTGCTTCATTCCATATTTTACGGAAAAAAGTTTTAACCTTTAAAAATTTTAAAACTTACATGAAAATACTATATAAAATAAAATGTGTGTAACTTATAAATATTACAGCATGTTTCTGTTATCAGCACAACACTTAGTGTATTTAACATTTAATATATGTATTTTTACCAAAAAACTACGGTTAAAGCTGTCATAAATATTAAACCATATGTTCGTTATTAACACAAAAATACATCAATTTGATTGGTAGCAAACTGTATTTTTTATATGTAATAAATGCAGAAATTGCCATGTTACCTGTCATAAATGTTACATCATGTTTCCATTACCAGTCCAACAATATGTACATTTAACTAGGGAAAACTGTATTCTTTTCGAGAATGAAATGCAAAAATTACAGTATTGTTATACATATTATTTTTCATTAAAAACTGTGCAGGAGTCAGGAAATGTATTTTTTCTAGAGAAAAAAAATCTTAAAAAGCCACAATTTTCTCCTGATTAATTTACTTAGAGTGATTCGGTGTTATACAAACTGTATCAAACGGTTCTAGCATTTACAGATTTCTGCTGTCACACTTTGAGTTTTTCACCATAAAATTTACGAGCATTTTTTACAGTGCAGGCTCAAAGGCAATGGTCATAAAAGTGAAAAGCAAAGTGAGGTAAATCAGGTAGGAGCTATCCATATGCATTTATACAGCAGCTACTGGCCAATGAGAATTTTTCAGTTTACCTTACAAATATCTGACATAATAGCAGGCAATATTAGATAAAAATAGACAAAAAACAAAATAAAACTAGATAATTTCAAAGCAGAATTAAGTTTGGAAGTCTTATTGTAACAGCTTATTGTTGTTATTAGGTAAATATAAAGCAAAATTTGTTTTCCCCGTCAAATATGAAGGATAATTCCATCTGGGACTAAATGCTAAAATGTGTTACTTTAATAAAGAAATTAATGAAATGAAAATAAAGTCAAGCACTTTTCAAAACTTTAATATATTCAGCACGTTGGCAGATTTTTGATCTTCCCATCAAGAATCCAGTTTTAGAAAGCAATCCAAAACCTAAATTTCAGGCCAAAACACAACCAAGCAAATTCAGAGCTTTCATTGTTGCTATAATCCTATTTTTTTTTTTTTTTTTATGTATATCAAATTTTAATTGTTTACATTCGGACCACAGAGCTAAAGCACTTTGTCAGAACTAAACAGAACACAAAAATACTGTAAACCACAAAAGACTTCAAGGAAGCCAACATTCCTCTATAATAAGCCATTAGATTATACCTACATGAATCTTCATATAAGCAGGCTTTGGGTGAATGGCACAAGCAGGCGTGTTTGACTTGTTATTCCCTTAACCTCCTCAAAGGCAGAGCTGTGCAAAATGAAGAGAAGGGGCTATAGGTTAAGGCTGAGGTCATTAATCATCTGGGCCCTTCCATACAACTACTTTCAATACTACATCAGTAGTAATAAGATGTTAAGCCAAAGTGCTTTCCAGTAGAAAAATAACATTAAGGTGAATAAAGTAATAAATAAATAAAGTTACTTACAAATTTAAATATTAAGATTGAGATCCTCCAGTATTACAAAGATATTTCAAAAAGTTCTCTGCCTAACCAGAAAGTGTCACAGGAGAAAGATTATTTTTGCATATTTTTTTTTCCTTTAACTTCAATGCAATCAGTCCACTGATGTTTAAGCCTCACTGTCCCTTCACAGAAGAAAATCCCATCTTGGGCCTCCAGATAGTCCTCAACAGCAGTAGTGACTTCCTCATCATTCTGAAAATAGTGATCACACAAGTTACACAAGTTCAGTATGGAAACAGATAGCAGTCAGACAGTGCAAGCTGGATGATGAAGGTTCATGGGGCAACAGTTCAAAGCAACATTTTCCTGCTTCCGCCTCGTGTGCAGTGTGGACGGATGCATTGTCATGGAGTAACAGCAGCCAGCTTGAAGCTTTCCTCTCCTCTTTTCTCTGATTATTTCAAGCATTTGAGCTTTTGTGGACACTGATATAAGACTTTATAGTACACAGCTGACCCAAAATGGAAGTTGCCCCCCATGTTACCAGGTGAAGTCGAGAACTTTTTGAAGTACATTGACATTAAAATTAAGATGCTACAATATGACGTGCTACAAACAGCTGGAAGCAACAAACTAAACTTCAAACTGCTGTTAGGTTTGTGTTTTTGCTTTTGTCAGCTAAAAGCACAAGCGATGTCTTTAGTGTTCTTTGTGATATTTATAAACAAGCTTTACAGTTTTACAAGCTTTTCTTGATTTCTCCATGAAAATGACCATTAACAGCAAGTTTTGTACCTTATTTGTTTCCAAAATAACAAAGAAAAAATCTTCACGAAGTTTGACTAAGATATTTTATTGATGCAATGCGCTGAAACAAGAAAAGGAAAAAATGACACGCCCAAAATGATTAGCCCCGTGGTCATTATTCGTCAATAGTGTACCCTTTCAGAGCCACAACTGACAACAACCTCTTAGAGTAGTTCTTTACAAGGTTGGCACATGTGGTCCATTCTTCATATAAAATTTTTTCCAGCTGGTCCAAACTGAATGGTTTCCAAACATGGACATTCTCTTTGAGTACCCGCCACAGATTCTCTATAGGATTGAGATGTGGGCTCTGTGCCACTCCGGGACCTTGGTTTTGGTGTCCTTTAAGAACTGTTAGACCTATTGTGATTTATGCTCTGGGTCATTATCTCGTTGGAAGACCCAGCAACAATCTAAGTCTTGACTAAGAGCAGATTTCTTCATGCTATTCCTCAAAATGTCAACATAATTTTCTTTTTTCATAATGCCATGGATGTGAACAAGGCTCCCTGTGCCTGAGGCTGCAAAACAGCCCCACAGCATGATGTAGACACTGTAATACGCTTGGAATTGGCAGCATAGCCTTCCCTCTTATTGTCAGCCTCCACTATCTTCTTTCTGAGCTCAAGACTTACTTCATTTCCTTTGTCTTTGGCATGGGGAGTAAGAGTAGTCCTTCTCAATAATGTGTTCAAGTGAACTGTTTGGAGTCCCTTCAGTAAAGCTCAATGCTGATTGGATGCTCATGTGTTATTAGGAAACCAAATGACTGCACAGGTGTGGTTTGAATGCTGATTGGTTGACCACGCCATTTTTCACTGTATTTGACACAATCAATCAATCAATCAATCAATCAATCAATCAAGTGCCATACCATTAAGCATAGGCGATCATTTCTCTGTATCTGATCCGATCTTTTGCTTTCTGAATTGTGTCTGTTGCCCATTCCACATGTAGCCATGATGTCAGTCAGTCCATCATTTTTATTCTCTGTCTGCCTCGGCCTCTCTTCCCATTAATTTTTCCAGTTGTGACAATATATTCCAGCTTCTCTTTCTTAAAACTCAGGTGTAGGAGGAGTTCGGGGAGGCTTTGGAGAAGGACTTTCGGTTGGCCTCGGGGAAGTTCTAGCAAACCGTTCAACGCCTCAGGAAGGGGAGGCAGGGCTTTACTCAGGCTGTGCACAGTTGGAGGGGAGAACTATTAACCCATGCTGGAGACATTGTCAGGCAGTGGAAAGAGCACTTTGAGGAACTCCTGAATCCAGGAGTGCCTCCTTCACATCTTCTAATCTTAGTCGATATTCGTGGCAGAGGTTGCCGAGGTAGTTAAGAAGCTCCTTGGTGGCAAGGTGCCAAGTGTTTATGAGAATGGTCCTCAGATGCTGAAGGCTCTGGACATTGTTGGACTGTCTTGGCTTACATGTCTCTTCAATCGTCATGGTTGTGTGGGCATTGGGTATGGGGTCTGTGGAGTGGCAGACCAGGGTGGTGGTGTGTGTGCCTCCCCAGGAAAAGTTTCCTCTAGTGTGCTGGAAGGGAGGCTCCGACCGGTTGTCGAACCTTCGATCCAGGAGGAGCAATGCAGATTCCATCCTGGTCATGCAACGGTGGACCAGCTCTTTACCCTTGTGGAGCTTTGGGAGTTCAACCAGACAATTCACATGTGTTTTGTGGGTCTGGAGAAGGCCTACGACCGTGTTCCCCTAGGAAATCTGTGGGGGTCACTGCAGGAGTATGGGGCACTCACTGGTACGAGCCATTCGGTCCCTCTATAATGAAAGTGAAAGTTGTGTCATTTCATTACCCACTGTTATTCATAATTCTCTGATCTTTTGCTATTTGCTACTGTCTGTCAGACCCCCCTCTTACCTTTTGTTGTCACATATTTGCCGGGTTTTTCTGATTTTTTTTTTTACAACTGCAACTCCAAGTCTTCTCCTCACAGTTAAACTGAGACTTCTTACTACAGCCACTGGTAAGCTGTGCTTAAAGCTGTTGTCCTGTGAGCTCCTATCACCAAGCTGTTGACTCTCACAAACTTGTCTAATGATTCTGTTGTGGGTTTGGGTTTTCCAGACCTCTTCCTGTCAGTTTCCTTCAGTTTCTGAGCCTTTTGATGGTGAAGAAAACTGTACTCACTGACATCTTGACTTTCTTTACAGTTTCTCTGTAGGAATGACCTACATTTTTAAGTGTTATGATGGTCTGTCTCTCTTCTGTTGTTAATTGCCATTTCCTCTCCATTTTTATAGCAACACACTACTTTCTGCAGTAAAATAATATTCAAATAATATTCTGGAGGGTATGGTGCCACAGTGTGTTCCAAAACTATTTTTATGCAGACAGAGGGGATGTAAATAATTAAGAAAAGTCAGGACACCTGCAGGATTTGGTAGAACCAACTTTTAAGGCATGATGAACCTCCATTGCTGCAGAACAGCTTTAAGTTGTAAACCCATATCTTGTTCCCTGAAAAAGGCCTTTTTGTATAATTCTGAAATGTACATAATTTTTCAGTTTTCAGTTTTGGGTAACCCATCACTTACCTTTGTTCCAATGAATTCTATCTATCTATCTATCTATCTATCTATCTATCTATCTATCTATCTATCTATCTATCTATCTATCTATCTATCTATCTATCTATCTATCTATCTATCTATCTATCTATCTATCTATCTATCTATCTATCTATATCTATATCTATCTATATATATATATATATCACACATGATAATGAAATATTGCACATGTAATTAAATGGATGGTACACATGATAACATGGAAACTTATACTGCACCAACTACTGAGAAAAGTAATGTGTCTACAGAGCTTTTGTTTTGTGTAATAGAAAACACACCACATTCAAAAGAGAGTTATAGAAGGTGCAACGTGTGCTTTAAAATCCTGGTGCATTTATTAACTGTTTCTACGTCATTCCTCATTTTTACAGTTAAGCAGTATTTAATGAGACGCCAATGATTGGATTTTCCAACAAAACAATGCCCCTTACCACACGGCAAGGTCAGTTAAAGCCTGGATGGAGAACCAGAACAATGGAACCATGCCTTGGCTGCTCAATCACCAGATCTAAATCCAACTGAAAACCTGTGGAAAATCATCAAACGCTAAATGGAGAACCACAAGCCCCACAATTAAGCAAATTACACACGTAGACAAAATTGTTGGTATCCCTCAGTTAATGAAAGAAAACCCCACAATGGTCACAGAAATAATTTGAATCTGACAAAAGTAATAATAAATAAAAATTCTATGAAAATTAACCAATGAAAATCAGACTTTGCTTTTGAACCGTAGTTTAACAGAATTATTTAAAAAAATAAGCTCATGAAACAGGCCTGGACAAAAATGATGGTACCCCTAGAAAAGACTGAAAATAACGTGACCATAGGGACATGTTCAATCAAGGTGTGTCCTGTAATTAGCATCACAGGTGTAGGATCCAGGAGCCATTACGACACAGTGGAACAGGACAAGAGCAGATTTTGTGATCCTTACTACTTTTCCTCAGCGCCTGATGACGTCAACAACGCCATCATCCGAAGTGGGGGATATGTAGGATCCACCAGCCCCAGTGGAGACGAGGCTGGCATTGATCAGTGGAGCTGAGACACCAAGACATTGCAAGCAAGACGCTTTCCAGATCTGGTACGAGGGTGCGAAGTAATGAATCAGCAGGAGAGTTCGAGACCAAACTTCAAGGGATTTACCTACACAGACCCCCAGCCACTATCAGGACCAAATGGCTGCCAATACACATTCGGAATGACTCCTGAGCCGTTGAAGGGGGGGGCTCAGGAACCTAAATGACAACTTCAAAGACATTCCACTCACTGACACTGGAACTCCGGACTCACATCAGAACCAAGAAAGACAATCATCTCACAATTTTGGACTAAATTCCTTTTTATGTACATCCATTTCACAGGACAAGTGAACTTTTCAAAAACTCCATGGTCAGTCTACATCTTGCCTTGCCTTTAATCTTTTATTCCTCCTGATTAGTATCAATATGATCATTCTTAACATGTCTGCCATTCACATGATCATATTTGGTATCATTCTGATCCCCTTTCTGTCAGTAATACACCCAGATACATCTTGCTCACCATATTGCAATATTATTGGAGTTACAGACACCACAAAAATGACCTGAAAATGTAACTCTGTGAGGGACATCTGGACATCAGCCCTCCCTGATGGAGGAAGTACCAGAACCCTGCTGAGTTAATGATATGCAAAGGCCCACTTTAAAAGACCACATCTGAAAGCACCATTGAGAGTCCATTTTTTCTTTACCACAGTGAGTCCTGCACCATCAGAGTCCTCCCGGAAGAGTCCTACGTTTGAAGAAGGAGCTCTCCTTTACCATCGAGTTCTCCAGACTCCGAGGCTCCACTCTGTCCACCACTGTTCTGACCCACATCAACAAAGGGCAACCGGACCATCCACTGAGGCATCATCATCATCGTCATCATCATCGTCATCATCATTTTAACATTTGTTTTTAAAGCCCTTCATGGCCTAGCTCCTTTATACATATATCGGAGCTTTTAACCATCCACCGCCCCAGTAGAGCCCTCTGGTCGTCCACGCTGATGGTGCTAGACGTGCCCAGGTCCCAGTATAAGCAGTGGGGTGATCGATGCTTTGCAGTAGCTGCCCCAAGACTCTGGAACGCGCTGCCACTCGAGCTCTGCGTTATTACCGACCTGCCGCTTTTTAAGTCTAGATTAAAAGCCCATCTATTTAGACATGCTTTGGAACCCTAGGAATGTTTTATGGTTTTTATGGTTTTATGGTTTTCTTAGTTTTGTGTTTTTATGGGATTTATGGTTCTATAGTAATCGACAATTGTATTGTTTTGTTTATTATTCTGTCTGGAAAGCACTTTGGTCTTCTTCTATGTTGTTGGAAAGTGCTCTACAAATAAATTTTTGATTTGATTTGATTTGATCATCGTCATCATCATCATCATCATCATCACGGCACGCAAGTACCTTTCAGGCACTGGAACTTGGTGCAACTTTCTCAAATTATCTTTTCAAAGATAAAATTCACAGGCGATCAAATTAGCCTACTACCAAATTGACGACTGCTTTCAGGTGCGGTCTATTTTCCCTTTTCCCTCAGAACACCATATTTCAAGCGTAATATTAATCCCAGTGTTACGTTAAAATATTGTGTTCTCTTCCTTCCTTTTCCCATCATTCACATTTACCCCTCTTATTTTTTTTGTGTTGTTGTTATTCGTCTGAATGTGTGTTGTTGTTGCTGTTTAGTTTAGTTTAATAAATGTACATAAATATAAGTTCACTGCCTCAACTGTTTTGTTGTTCACATGTTGGTCCCTAACTTGTATAGATTCCAGCTACCTCAATTTTATACAGAACTTGTCAAGCTTAATAATTCCCCTTACAATTCCTGAAGCTCTTCTTGACAGCACAACAAGAAGTGTTTCATATGCTGCATTATTATATTGGTCTAATCTAAATACTTGGCTGGTCGAATATCAGGTAGACTATGTAATAATTCTGTATAAAAACTTTAACCCCATTAAGCAAACATTTATCCTACATTTTATACATTGGTGGAGAAACTATTTAACCCTTACAAACATATATTAAGAAATCCTACACAGGTGTCTACAAACTAGTAATCAGTCAGTCGGCCTATTGATAGGGTTACAGTAGTCACTGTGCTGTTTGGTGACATGGTGTGTACCACACTAAACATGAACCAGAGGAAGCCAAGGAGAGAGTCGTCTCAGGAGATTAGAAAGAAAATGATAGACAAGCATGTTAAAGGTAAAGGCTAGAAGACCATCTCCAAGCAGCTTGATGTTCCTGTGACTACAGTTGCACATATTATTCAGAAATTTAAGATCCATGGGACTGTAGCCAACCTCCCTGGACGTGGCCACAGGAGGAAAACTGATGACAAATGGAAGAGGTGGATAATAGGAATGGTAACAAAAGAGCCCAGAACAACCTCTAAAGACATTAAAGGTGAACTCCAAGGTCAAGGTACATCAGTGTCAGATCACACCATCCATCGTTGTTTGAGCCAAAGTGGACTTCATGGGAGACGACCAAGGAGGACACCATTGTTGAAAACAAATCCTAAAAAAGCCAGACTGGAATTTGCCAAACTGCATGTTGACAAGCCAGAAAGCTTCTGGGAGAATGTCCTATGGACAGACGAGACAACACTGGAACTTTCTGGCACATCAGCTCTATGTTCACAGATGCAAAAATGAAGCATATGAAGAAAAGAACACTGTCCCTACTGTGGAACATGGAGGAGGTTCTGTTATGTTCTGGGGCTGCTTTGCTGCATCTGGTACAGGGTGTCTGGAATATGTGCAGGTACAATGAAATCTCATGACTATCAAGGTATTCTAGAGAGAAATGTGCTGCCCAGTGTCAGAAAGCTTGGTCTCAGTCGCAGGTCATGGGTCTTGCAACAGGATAATGAGCCAAAACACACAGCTAGAAACAGCCAAGAATGAATAAGAGGAAAACACTGGACTATTCTGAAGTGGCCTCTATGAGCCCTGATCTAAATCCTATTGAACATCTGTGGAAGGAGCTGAAACATGGCGTCTGGAGAAGGAACCTTCAAACCTGAGACAACTGGAGCAGTCTGCTGATGAGGAGTGGACCAGAATACCTGCTGAGAGGTGCAGAAGTCTCACTGACAGTTACACAAATGGTTTGATTGCAGTGATTGCCTCAAAAGGTTGTGCAGCAAAATATTAAGTTAAAGGGATAGTTCGGGATTTTTGACATGACTCTCCATGGCATCCCTATCATTAGTAACGTACACTCTCACTGTCTTACCCCAGACAGTGTCCCGTGAGCCAAGTTCTGGTCCGGTTCTGGTCGCGGCGAAAGTAGTCTGGCAGGTTTCCAGGGTCACTTAAATAAAACATATTTCTTCTAAAAACAGCATGTGTTCAAAAGAGTGATTTATTTGCATAAAAAAAAACCCATTTCCACGAAAAAGTCACACCACGTAATCACTTGGCACTACTTCCTGTCCCGTTGTATCAATGCGCGCTGTCCTCCAGCTGACAGCTGCGTACATGTGTTGATATCAACACGTGTGTTGCTGGAGGACAGCGCGCATAGATAGATAGATGGATGGATGGATGGATGGATGGATGGATGGATGGATAGATAGATAGATAGATAGATAGATAGATAGATAGATAGATAGATAGATAGATAGATAGATAGATAGATAGATAGATAGATAGATAGATAGATAGATAGATAGATAGATAGATAGATAGATAGATAGATTGGGAAAAAATGAAGCAAACTTCAAACCTTACTTAGATACTCCATCTCAGCTGTTAGTGGGGACATGAGCGAACAGCAGCACAGCGCCCACTTAGTCCCGGTTGGAAAGAGTGATGACAGCGTCAGATAATGCAAATTATGTTAAGAAATGTCACAGTTTATAAGAAAGGGCATTTATTCTTTGCAGCACAGGCCGAACAAAAAGAAAATGTGGGAATAAAGAGTATATTCACTTCTCTTAACCCTAAACAACACCGCGTTTGATACATTCAGTCTTGTGCTCTTGCATTGCAATTTTCAATTTCCAACGGGTACTTCGAAGAGGAAGCATGGAAACCTCTGCTGTCCCTCTGTATTTGCAGATTCATTCGTTTGAATATAAAGCTTTTATTGTAATCCCGTGTCCAGTTCTTCTAACATCCATGTTGCTCTCTCAGGTCATTGGGGGCGGGTGGTAACGCTTCATCACATTGTGTTGCCTTCAAGTCTCCTCGTTACCACAGAAAGTTACAAAACAACAATGGACTATTCCTGTCCGTAGGTAAGTATGTTATTCACCACACTCAGCATTCCAATTCATGAAAAATATTTACTAAAACGCAGAACAAAGTGGAACGAGAAATTAGACAGATAGATAGCTTAATAAAGTGTTGCTTTAACTTCGTTCCAAAAAGTCCCGTATGTCACTGAACGCAGCATGACGTAGCAAGTCAGAGGGGCGCTGAGAGGACGTGCGCGAGCCCATGCGTGCCGGAACCCGCCCCTTTCCAACAACCCCCACCGGAGCCCAGACCACCGAATTGACCGCCGCAGCACCGGAGCCTGGGCTCGCAGCACCAAGTCACGGCTACATTCTGAAGGTTTTCCACGGTGAAGACTCGTTTTCTCTGCCGTGCTCCGACGTGTCCTCGGCCAGCCTAACGTCGGCTTCTTCACCCGGCCCGTGGGTGCTGCCTGGTTAACCTGCGGGGAGGAGACTCAACTGACATTTACGTTCATTCATCCAGCCACAACAACAATGGCAGCGCAGGATTTTAATTTCTTACTTGCGACGGACTCTTACAAGGTGAGTTGACCCCTTCGGTCTGCTTGCTATTCGTTCAGCTTCCTGATAAACTGAGATAAATTCTGTTTCTGTTTCTTATCCAACACGGGGAGTTCATTACATACCGGGACGCATGACGTTAGCCGTAACGTTTTAGTCAGTTGAATGTTGTGTCTGCGTTACAACGTAGTGACAAATGGCAGCGTGTGAAAAACTGAAAGTGAGACCTCAGCAGTAGGTGAGGTGTATCCACAGCAGAATGTGAATGAATGCCGTGTTACTGATCCGCCCTACAGCTCGTTAGCATTAGGAGCAGGGGTTGCACTGGGTACAGTTCACAAAGTCCCAGCCAGAGACGTTTAATCTGAGGAGATATGACTTGTCAGGAATGGGTTACAGAGTGACGTTAATGCATGGTTGTCAAAAGTCTTTCTCTTATCTTACTTAACTAGATATGGACCCTATTAACTATGGCTGTTCAACCCAAATTTCTTAATCTTAAATGTTAGAGGCAAAATGTATATCAAAGTTACACTTTTAATGAAGTGATATTTGCTCGAATAGAATAGATTAGACACTTTTATTGTCAAACAGAACATACACTAGCTGGTGCACATGAATAAACAAAAACAAAAATTCTTCAACATGGAGAGTAAAAAAATATTTACAATATATGAATTTGGATGGTGGGACGCGATTTAAAAAAAATAATTACAGGCTTTGTAATTAACTAATCGCATTGTCAAATCGCAATATTTGACACAGTAAGTTATTGTTTTCAATTCAAATAAATTTTGGTTTCATAGAAAAAAAGTGATTTTGATGATTTAAGGCCTGGATTTAGTTTGGTTTTCTCATTGTATGGTACATAACATCAGCATAAGTAGTTCAAGGACCTTCAAAAAGTTGAAAATCCACAGATTCATTCTGTTTTCATAGTTTCTGGGTCTGATAAATGGTGTCATTTTGATGTTCTTTTTTTAGGAATATACATTGTTATTTATAAACAAAAATATTTTTTCATAAACTAAAAGTTTATAATTAAGTTATTAAAAGACAGACATTTTTTGGTTTAACTTATTACTCCACCTCTTTGGCAGTGTAAAAACTTAAACCACAAAAATATTTGCTTCATTTCTATTTATCTGCATTTTTCATCTGTCTGCTACATTCACGGATTACTACAAACTCAAAATGCAATTATAGCGATTATATTCAACATTTTATGATTTTTTTGTAAACTAAAGCACTTTCACTGTCTTCTAAAGTGGTCTATTATGGGATGGCTACGCCGTTAGCAGGACTGTCATGGCTAACGTTAGCTCTGGTGCTAACAGCAACATGTTTTACATTGAGGTGATACTGTCGGCTTGAAGTGACGCAGTGATCAGAAAATTCTTTGTTGCACAGTATGCAAACAACCAGGCTTTTATCCAAGCTGCCATCAGGAAGATTTTTAAATGAAAACTTTCCTCCCAACAAGCACAATGACTCTCATCTTCCTTCAGTGTTTACCAAACCTCCTTGTGCTCTGACATCACTCCTGTGTATCTTCTTCACTACAGACCATAGACCGTATGCTGCAGACAGACTTTAGTTTAATTACTGCCACCTACTGGGCTGGAGTGTTCATCAGTGTTGCTGGTGTGCCACAAATTATGGAACTGAGAAAGGTGCGATTAAATGCATTAATTAATTTAATGCGTTATTTGTGCAGTAATTAATTAATTAATCAAAATTAACGTGTTAAAGTCCCAGCCCTAATATATATCTATCTTTCTGACCTTGCTGAGGTTCCTGCATCGTGCTTTTGGAGTCTTAGCTGAGTGTTTCTAAACATAGTAGCTACAAAACCATCTGCCTTTATAGATAGTTTGTCCAACTGTAATTATGTTGTAGCTTTATAAAGAAAATAAATTCTTCATGTTAAGTCTTCTGAGGTCACATTAGGACACACTTAGCCATAAATGCAGATTATGTAATTTGTTGTCACTGAATATAGCCTTACACATCATGTTATTTATGTTCTCATACATCATATGCATGCTTTGACTAAATAGTTTCTAATACTGCATTTGTATCTTCACTGCTGTTCAACCTAGCATTAAAAAAACTGAATTTTGGCATGTTGCGTTAACATGTTCAACCATGTCTGTCAGCTCTTCTACTTTCTACACAAACTACATACATTACTGTTCAAAAGTTTTTGGGTCACCGAGATAATTCCATGTTTTCCATGAAAACTCAGACTTTTATCCATGTGCTAACATAACTGCACAAGGGTTTTCTAATCATCAATGATCCTTTCAACACCATTAGCTAACACAATGTAGCATTAGAACACAGGAGTGATGGTTGCTGGAAATGTTCCTCTGTATCCCTATGGAGATATTCCATTAAAAATCAGCTGTTTCCAGCTACAATAGTCATTTACCACATTACCAATGTCTACACTGGATTTATCATTCATTTACTGTTATCTTCATTGGAAAAACAATATTTTTCTTTCAAAAATAAGGACATTTCTAAGTGACCTCAACTTTTTAAGTGTAGTGTATATATTTCTATATACACACACATAAATATATATACACACCTGCATACATACACATCCGCACACATTTATTACACAGTGAAGTAAGTAATTTAATGAAGCATTTGGTGACAAGAATCCAGTTTATGATAACTGGTTCCTGCAGACATGGCCAGGTGTAGCAGGTGCACACTCTGAGGTCAGTATGACAAATGGCCCTGAAGCAGAATCGGGAATGACTAAATGGTGTGGATACAGCCCACCAGCAGAAACTGCAACGTCATTTCATCATCTGCCCATCATGTCTATGCATTTGACTGTACAGACGGCATCCATGTACATTTACAGAATTTGCTGATTGTAAAGGTATGTTTGTACTGGATGTCCAATGTCTGACATGCTCCTGAAAATGTCCAGGACTTTAATAAGATAGTAAATCCTTCGAACCTCAGTTTATGGGGAAGGTTCTCCTGCCTTACCATTATCGAAATGAAGTATTAAATATTTTAATGTGTAGAATCCACATTTATGTATCTTTCTGATCACTTACTGACTCTCCCCTGTCAGGTTTCTGAAGTGCTCAGAATCATTTTCTCTTCTTTTCTTCAGCTGCCAGCCACAACATTAAAACCACTTACAAAATATTGTGTATGTCCATTTCATGCTGCCAAAATAACTCTGGCCCATCCGGGCATGGGCAGGTGAACTTTGAGGGTGTGGTGTGATGTTTTCACTAGGACATTGAATGCAGATTCTTGGGCTTCTATGGGTTTCAGGCTCAATTTCTTGGCGGTGGGACTGCCATGTACCGGCATGTTCCAAAGCATCTCATAGATCCTCTGTCTGGGTATTTGGAGGCTAACTCAATGGCTTGGTCTCTTTGGCATGGTCCTTGACCTGTCCTTTAGCAGTATGTGCAGTGTGGCAGGGACTACTTGCCTTGTGGAATTGATGCTGCTCTCCTCTGGGAGTGCTGTGGCCATGGAGGGGTGGGCTTGATCTAGAGCAATGTGTAGTTGGGTGGTATGTGTCAAAGTAGCATCAATATGCTGCCAGGACCCAAGGTTTCATAGCAGACCATTGCATTGTAAAAGGATGGTGAGTCAGCACTTTTAATGCTTTGGTTAATTGTTGTATATCAAAATACTGCCTCACCTTGGTAGATATGCAGGATGTGGGATGCTCCATTGGCTGAATAAATGGTGGAAACAATAGTAATGTTAGTTTATACAGGTTTATACAGTGTGAAACAAATCTATATTTATCTGGTTGCACAGTTACACTCTGTAATTAGGACGGGATCATATAAATATATATGGGATGTGATAAACTGTCAGTGTGTGACTTCACAGTATTAAATAGGAGGACAGACACACAGACAAATGCAGTAATTATGTTCCCCAACCCACCCATGTCATGGTGCTAACCTCAATGGAATGATTTGACTGTCACAATCAGTTTTGTTTTTGCTGGAGACTATGGAAAGCCAGGGCCATTCAGTCATCCTGAACTCACGCTTGATGAACCCAAGGCATCGGTAAAGTGCAAGTTATGAAGTGATTCAGTCCATTCTAATAGAGAGCTTTCCTTGTCTACACTGTAGTGCAGCTGCAGTGTCCGACCAGTCAGTGACTGTATAGCTTTCAGTTTGATTTTGCAGGCTATGTGGACATATACAGTAACTCAGCTCAGTAGAGTTAAATGTCAGATGTCACTGTTAGATGTCATTCAAAGGTCTGCACTGCAGTCAAATGGCAAAGGTCTAGATGACAACCAAACAGGCTTTTATTAGCTCCACTGACCCCTGAAAACAAATCAAAACCAGCAGCACAGTCAAGAGGATGTGTGAGTGTTATCCACTCACATAATAGAAACCAAGTGGATGCATTGTCATGAGCTCATCTGAAAGCTCACTGAGAGTTACAAGGTTTACTGCACAGCAATTAAAATATCTAAAAAAAAAATGATACTGTCTTTTCATAAAAGAGTTTTGCATTGATGATCAGCTTTTGTCAGCTTCAATACATGTAGTCCTGATGGTATCATGTGCTCATACTGAAAGCACAAGCTTCCAGGATTAGACAATGAAATCCTTTTTATAAAAATTTTACTACAAATATTCATTTAAATGCATTCAGTCTTCCAGCCACAGCCACAGTACATGTGACCACATGTGCAGCTCTGTATTGGTGCTTTCCAGACAGTATGTCCTTGTCCAACTCATCTGGATTTCTATGTTATAATCAAAATGCAAAACTGCTGACAGTCCCATTAGCCTCAGTTCAGATGCTTTACCTTCTCTATACACTTGAGTTATGTTTGCTGTGTATGCATTCTAAAATTTCCACACATGGGTTTCATTATTCACTCGTGCATGATTGAATTTTCAGAGTAGTAATCGTTCTTATTATGATGTTGCCTGCATAACTACATGCTTTTTCATAGGACCATTGGTCAATGGTCTACAAGTGAATGGGTGTTTTTGTTTTCTACTAAAATTCCTAGTTGCATAACGTATGTAATAATCAACCACTATGTCCAGTGTGGACCCACAGCACTAAACTCTGGGCACTGTGACGTTTAGCTTTCATGGCTGAACTTTGGGAGGAATTTGCTGGGGTCTGATACATCCTCCTGTCTGACTCTGCAAATCTTAATACTCTTCTACACAGCATGTTAATGCTGCATAATAACATGCTGTTGTGTGCACGTCTGTTTCTTGCTGTTCTTTTATTCTTCAGCACTGTTATGTCTCCGTGGGAGACCTTAGATGCAGTGCAAACACTTTTTGAGAGTGAAAGTTAAAGTAGATGCAATGTCAGCTTAGGTGCAGTGATATTTTGACACGTGCCACAGTACGTGCCTTGCTTTAAAAATTGTGAAGTTGATCGCACCTTGAATTAAAACTATTTACCGACCACCTAAGCCAAATTCACTTTTTCTCTCAGAAATACATGACCTATTAATGTCATTCTGTTCTACAACAACAAATATTTTAATTCTGGGAGATTTTAACATTCATGTGGACTCCTCATCCAATCACACTGTGGAAGAATTTCTGCAAGTGCTTGACTGCTTTGACCTGAAACAGCACGTTGATGTGCCTACACATGACAGAGGCCACACCTTGGATTTGGTGACAACAGACTCTCTTCCAGTGAAGAGCCTCCAGGTGTTTCACATGGGTGTGTCAGATCACTGTGCGGTGTCAATGGAACTACCAGCATCCTCATTACTTGATAAAAGCAAGAGGCAAATCTGCTTTAGGCATTTAGATAAAATTGATCAAGCTGCCCTGTCTGCTGATCTCAAAGAACTGTCTACAGACTTCACTACTGCTGAAGAAGCTGTGCAGTATTATAACACCAACTTGCACAGTCTTTTAGACAGTCATGCTCCAGTAAAATCAAGAACCGTCACTTACCTTCACTCAGCTCCATGGTTTACTCCGGAACTGAGGAAAGTAAAAACAGCTGGACGGATTCTTGAGAGACGCTATGTGAAATCTGGCCTTACTGTGCATAAAATTGCATATCGGGACCATCAGAAGCACTACTCCAGTTTGTTATCTGAAGCCAAATCCGTTTACTACTCCAATATAATCAATAAAAATTCAGGAAACTCAAAACAACTCTTTACAACCATAAATCATCTCCTAAAACCCAGAACATCCTCAATTATCTGTGCAACACAGGATCAGTGCAATAATTTCTGTGACTTCTTCTCACTCAAAGTGGACAACATTCGTGGACCTCTTGCCCGAACTACCCGGATGCCCTTAGCATCTGTTACTCCTGATCACAGCTTTGCAGATTTTGTGGAGGTGGAGGTGCAGGAGATTGAATCAATGCTTCGTCAAATCAAACCATCAACCTGTGCTCTACACCCACTCCCTTCTTTTCTGATAAAATGCAAGACTTCACCTCTCAGCCCCCTCATTACCACAATTATAAACTGTTCACTCCGCTCTGGTCATGTTCCATCCACTCTCAAAACAGCGCTGATCAAACCATATCTCAAAAAACATAACCTTAATCCTCAAGACCTGGCCAGCTACAGACCTATCTCAAACCTTCCATTCCTTTCGAAGGTTCTGGAGAAGGTTGTAGCTGGCCAGCTCCACGATTATTTATCCAGATACTCACTATACGAGAAATTCCAGTCTGGTTTCCGTTTAGCTCACAGTACAGAGACAGCCCTGGTCAGGGTCACCAATGACCTTTTGGTGGCCTCTGACCAGGGCTCTCCATCACTTCTCATCCTCCTGGACTTAACAGCTGCCTTTGATACAGTTGATCACAACATCCTTCTCCACCGACTACAATGCAATATTGGTCTGTCCGGTACTGTGCTAGACTGGTTCAAATCATTCCTGGCAGGTAGAACTGAGTATGTGGTCCTGGAGGATGCCAAGTCAAGACCCCACTTTGTCACCTGTGGGGTCCCCCAGGGGTCTGTCCTTGGCCCCACCCTCTTCAACATCTACATGCTCCCCCTGGGCCACATCATCGGCAAGCATGGAATGTCCTTTCACTGCTATGCCGATGATACTCAGGTCTACCTGCACACTGACCCCACTTCCACTTCAGCACCATCAGCCCTGATAGCCTGCCTGGAGGAGACAAGGGCATGGTTAGCAGAAAACTTCCTTCAACTGAATGCTTCTAAGACTGAAGCCATTCTCACAGGGACCCCTCACCAGCTCAGATCCTCTCCCATCTCTGTTATCTCACTCTCTGATTTCTCCATTCCTCTCTCTTCCTCTGTAAGAAATCTGGGAGTCATCTTTGACCCACATTTGTCATTTGAACACCACATACAAAATCTCTGTAAAATCTCATTTTTTCATCTAAAAAACATCTCAAAACTTCGTCCCACTCTCTCCCCCTCCGATGCTGAGAAGCTGGTTCATGCCTTTGTCTCCTCCAGGCTGGACTACTGCAATGCCCTCCTCGTCGGGATCCCAGCAAAAAGCCTCCTAAAGCTTCAACACGTGCAAAACACCGCCGCTAGGATCCTGACGAGGACGCCCCAACACGCTCACATCACACCTGTCCTCCTTAACCTCCACTGGCTTCCAATCGCAAAACGCATCCAGTACAAAATCTGTCTGCTTGCCTACCAGTGCATACATGGACATGCCCCGGACTACCTTTCAGAACTCCTAACCCTTCGCACCATCTCCAGACAACTTCGATCCACTAATACCAACCTTCTGTGCACTCCAAGATCCAACCTGAGTACAATGGGCGACAGAGCGTTCCAGACAGCTGCTCCTGAACTGTGGAACACACTACCACCACCTCTGAGGGCCCCACAGTCCCTGGAGTCATTTAAGAAAGGGCTAAAGACATTCTTATTTTAAGCTCTAACATACTTACCGTTTTTAAAGTGTTTCTTTTAAATGCATTGTAGCACTTTGAGATTTTATATGTAAAGTGCATTATAAATTAACATGCTGTTGTGTGCACGTCTGTTTCTTGCTGTTCTTTTATTCTTCAGCACTGTTATGTCTCCGTGGGAGACCTTAGATGCAGTGCAAACACTTTTTGAGAGTGAAAGTTAAAGTAGATGCAATGTCAGCTTAGGTGCAGTGATATTTTGACACGTGCCACAGTACGTGCCTTGCTTTAAAAATTGTGAAGTTGATCGCACCTTGAATTAAAACTATTTACCGACCACCTAAGCCAAATTCACTTTTTCTCTCAGAAATACATGACCTATTAATGTCATTCTGTTCTACAACAACAAATATTTTAATTCTGGGAGATTTTAACATTCATGTGGACTCCTCATCCAATCACACTGTGGAAGAATTTCTGCAAGTGCTTGACTGCTTTGACCTGAAACAGCACGTTGATGTGCCTACACATGACAGAGGCCACACCTTGGATTTGGTGACAACAGACTCTCTTCCAGTGAAGAGCCTCCAGGTGTTTCACATGGGTGTGTCAGATCACTGTGCGGTGTCAATGGAACTACCAGCATCCTCATTACTTGATAAAAGCAAGAGGCAAATCTGCTTTAGGCATTTAGATAAAATTGATCAAGCTGCCCTGTCTGCTGATCTCAAAGAACTGTCTACAGACTTCACTACTGCTGAAGAAGCTGTGCAGTATTATAACACCAACTTGCACAGTCTTTTAGACAGTCATGCTCCAGTAAAATCAAGAACCGTCACTTACCTTCACTCAGCTCCATGGTTTACTCCGGAACTGAGGAAAGTAAAAACAGCTGGACGGATTCTTGAGAGACGCTATGTGAAATCTGGCCTTACTGTGCATAAAATTGCATATCGGGACCATCAGAAGCACTACTCCAGTTTGTTATCTGAAGCCAAATCCGTTTACTACTCCAATATAATCAATAAAAATTCAGGAAACTCAAAACAACTCTTTACAACCATAAATCATCTCCTAAAACCCAGAACATCCTCAATTATCTGTGCAACACAGGATCAGTGCAATAATTTCTGTGACTTCTTCTCACTCAAAGTGGACAACATTCGTGGACCTCTTGCCCGAACTACCCGGATGCCCTTAGCATCTGTTACTCCTGATCACAGCTTTGCAGATTTTGTGGAGGTGGAGGTGCAGGAGATTGAATCAATGCTTCGTCAAATCAAACCATCAACCTGTGCTCTACACCCACTCCCTTCTTTTCTGATAAAATGCAAGACTTCACCTCTCAGCCCCCTCATTACCACAATTATAAACTGTTCACTCCGCTCTGGTCATGTTCCATCCACTCTCAAAACAGCGCTGATCAAACCACATCTCAAAAAACATAACCTTAATCCTCAAGACCTGGCCAGCTACAGACCTATCTCAAACCTTCCATTCCTTTCGAAGGTTCTGGAGAAGGTTGTAGCTGGCCAGCTCCACGATTATTTATCCAGATACTCACTATACGAGAAATTCCAGTCTGGTTTCCGTTTAGCTCACAGTACAGAGACAGCCCTGGTCAGGGTCACCAATGACCTTTTGGTGGCCTCTGACCAGGGCTCTCCATCACTTCTCATCCTCCTGGACTTAACAGCTGCCTTTGATACAGTTGATCACAACATCCTTCTCCACCGACTACAATGCAATATTGGTCTGTCCGGTACTGTGCTAGACTGGTTCAAATCATTCCTGGCAGGTAGAACTGAGTATGTGGTCCTGGAGGATGCCAAGTCAAGACCCCACTTTGTCACCTGTGGGGTCCCCCAGGGGTCTGTCCTTGGCCCCACCCTCTTCAACATCTACATGCTCCCCCTGGGCCACATCATCGGCAAGCATGGAATGTCCTTTCACTGCTATGCCGATGATACTCAGCTCTACCTGCACACTGACCCCACTTCCACTTCAGCACCATCAGCCCTGATAGCCTGCCTGGAGGAGACAAGGGCATGGTTAGCAGAAAACTTCCTTCAACTGAATGCTTCTAAGACTGAAGCCATTCTCACAGGGACCCCTCACCAGCTCAGATCCTCTCCCATCTCTGTTATCTCACTCTCTGATTTCTCCATTCCTCTCTCTTCCTCTGTAAGAAATCTGGGAGTCATCTTTGACCCACATTTGTCATTTGAACACCACATACAAAATCTCTGTAAAATCTCATTTTTTCATCTAAAAAACATCTCAAAACTTCGTCCCACTCTCTCCCCCTCCGATGCTGAGAAGCTGGTTCATGCCTTTGTCTCCTCCAGGCTGGACTACTGCAATGCCCTCCTCGTCGGGATCCCAGCAAAAAGCCTCCTAAAGCTTCAACACGTGCAAAACACCGCCGCTAGGATCCTGACGAGGACGCCCAAACACGCTCACATCACACCTGTCCTCCTTAACCTCCACTGGCTTCCAATCGCAAAACGCATCCAGTACAAAATCTGTCTGCTTGCCTACCAGTGCATACATGGACATGCCCCGGACTACCTTTCAGAACTCCTAACCCTTCGCACCATCTCCAGACAACTTCGATCCACTAATACCAACCTTCTGTGCACTCCAAGATCCAACCTGAGTACAATGGGCGACAGAGCGTTCCAGACAGCTGCTCCTGAACTGTGGAACACACTACCACCACCTCTGAGGGCCCCACAGTCCCTGGAGTCATTTAAGAAAGGGCTAAAGACATTCTTATTTTAAGCTCTAACATACTTACCATTTTTAAAGTGTTTCTTTTAAATGCATTGTAGCACTTTGAGATTTTATATGTAAAGTGCATTATAAATTAAAGGTATTATTATTATTATTATTATTATAACTGGCCCCTCTTTAGCAAAAAATAATGGAGACTAAATGTTACCTGTAATAGATTTTACCATGACATGCAAGTTTCAGGTATTAGTTACTGTACTGGACATGAAGTGAAACCTCTGATTGAGAGACAAGCACTAATTATTGTAAAGAAATGCACTCAGTGGAATTTGTAGAAATAAGGCGAAGGAGAAAACTCTGTTAATAGTTCTTCATTGCATGAGTGTTTTATTAATATGGAGCCACCTATTAGTGGAAGACTAATAAATGAGACAAAATGAAGGTCCTCAGGCAACTTGAACAAGGTTCTTAACACCAGGCGATTACACGGTCAGAGTCTTTAGAACTTAGACAAGTAAGGGCAATAATAACAGTAAACACAGTTATTATTGAACATACATGTAAAGCAGCAGAATGCAAAAATGTAAGAAGAATTGCTCATAATGTGCACAACTTACAAATTACAAAGTACTAATATATTGGCAGAGAAAAGACAGGAGTGAAAATATGTCTCTCATGTTACTACTTTGTCATACCATAATGAATTTCATTTCCTGGTTTATTACTACTATTTGTTTTCCACTCTGTCTGGATACAGTTATTTCTTACTAAAATCAACTGTAATTGTGAAATGGTTCTCACAACTAATTTCCCTTTTAGTCTACAATATGTTAAGATTTTTATTTAGCATAGAAAGTGAACTAGGCATCTTGTGTAATAGAGAGGAGGTGAGAAGTGGTGAAACATACAAATCTGGATCAGGTGTGAGGAGTTTCACAACCTGTCTGACAAGGTTCCAAGCACCTTTTATGAAGCTTACTGATGCCTTATATGCTGTCCACAAAGCATAATACGAATCCTTGAAGCAGATGCTACTCAGATATATACATTCAATGACAAAATTAACTACTTAGAAAATTAAGCTTAAAATCACTTCTTTTAAAGACTTTTGAGTTTTCTGTGTTTAGTAACTTCATTGATTCTGAGTTTTCTGTCCTGAAGTTAGAGAACAAAAAGAGATAGAACTGAAGAATGTAAAGTGAATGTCTCTTGAAGCTATCTCGTTCAATGACTGACTGCTTGTTGCTGTTTATTTTACAGTTAGTGCTGCAGTAGCACAAAGGGAGATTTGTACTTGTTATGGTTATTACATGTTGAGTACACAATCCTCTGGCTTTCAGCGTAACCTTTTCCACCCGAGCCTTCCATTACCATGACATTTTGACTGTTATTGAAGCATGACCAAGCACAACAAGAAGCTAGCCAAGTGTGGAGCATTTGTCAAAGTACAAATAACTAGAATAGGGTGGCCGCCTCTAATTTTTAGAACAGGTTCAGGAACATCTGTGTGTTTTGATTTATTGTTATCAGGCATTTATTTACTGTCTAATTTAGAGTTTTTCAAATGTCACGCTTTCCTGTTAATGGAGACAGGGAAACTAAATGTATTTCAAAGTCCAAGCTCGTTCATCTAGGCCTTACAGTTATGGAGCTACTGACTGAATTTAGGTATGAATTTTCAGGCAGAAATGTCCTCGAGCTTTAAAGGTCAGCATATATTTGTTTACTAGAGTTTTAGTAATTTATATTAGTGTTGCATACTCTATTAAGCCACAGACCAAATTCTGTTTTTGCATATCCTAGGAAGCTGGGATCTGATCAGCACAGGGTCAGCCATGCTAAGGCACTGCTGGACCAAATTTGTGGGGTGTGATAAGATTTGAAAATGTTAAATGAACATGAAAGTTACATTGTGGCCTGCTTTTGTTTTTAATACCTGCCAGCTAACTGGATCTGCTTGATCTCTGTCTGTGTCTTGTCTTTCAGATCACACACTACAAACAGTATCCTCCAAATGTCAGCAAAATCTACTCATACTTTGAATGCAGGCGCAAAAAAGATTCCCAGTTCAGTGAAGTGGTCTTCTTTGGTCTTCAGTATCTACTGAAGAAGTACCTTACAGGTATGTTCTCCTGTACTCTAAGAAATGATCTAGGGAGCTATATCCCTTAAATATAGATAGACTATATCCATATCCTATCTATCTATCTATCTATCTATCTATCTATCTATCTATCTATCTATCTATCTATCTATCTATCTATCTATCTATCTATCTATCTATCTATCTGTCTGTCTGTCTGTCTGTCTGTCTGTCTGTCTGTCTGTCTGTCTGTCTGTCTGTCTGTCTGTCTGTCTGTCTATAGTCTATCTATCTATCTGTCTATCTATCTATTGGTCTGTCTATCTATCTATATCTATCTATCTATCTATCTATCTATCTATCTATCTATCTATCTATCTATCTATCTATCTATCTATCTATCTATCTATCTATCAGAGGTGGTAAAACAAATGCCATTGGAAACTAAACTGATAAGTCACATTTGCATACTTTCTTATATCAAGACTACAGTAGTTTTGCTGGATTTTGAGTCGTGTGTGTTTGTGCATGCGTACTAACTAAGTATGCTTTCTGCAGGCCCAGTGATCACAGAGGAGAAGATTCAAGAAGCCAAGCTTTTCTACCAAATGCACTTTAAACAGCCTGTGTTTGATGAAGAAGGCTGGAGGAAGGTACTCGAGGTAAACATGGAGATGTTTTCATCTGTTAGTCTGTCTAAATAGATGCACAGACACAGAGGAATTCATTGTCATGTATCTAAACTCAAGGAAATTTGCTTGTTAATGTGTCAGAAACATGATGGCCGCCTTCCTATCCGGATCAAAGCCGTCCCTGAGGGCAGAATCATACCGAGAGGCAACGTGCTTTTCACTGTGGAAAACACTGATCCCAACTTCTACTGGCTCACTAACTACATTGAGGTAAACCCAGAAAGGTATTTTAAGTGTTTGATCTTACGCCGAGGCCAGAGGCATTGTGTATTCGGGTTGTCTGTTCATCCATTCCCAAAAACGTATCTTTTAAATGCCTGACGGGAGTTACCTCGAATGTGGCACAAATGTTTACTTGGACTTGAGGATTATGGTTTAAAGGTTCTGTGAAGTTCTTGGCCACAGCTCTACAATTCTTCCATTTATTTTGACAAAATCTCCCACAAATATCTCATAAGATAAAATGATGAAATGAGGATATTTAATATCCAAACAGCAAAAGTCACATCTGGATAGATATGGACATAAACTCCACAATGACTGTGATTCTAGTTTTAAATGAGCAAGGGATTAATTTAGCAGATTAGTCAGACGGTATACAGTGATTTCTGTTATTTTACTTGTCTGAACAGCTCAAACAGCCAAGATGTCCGAGAGAGCGCTGTGGTGTCTGCCTAAAGACTTCAGCAGAATTGTTTAAAGGTCCCATGTGGTGAAAATCAATGTTTTATTGTTTCATATGTTTCATAAACCTGAAAGCTGTGAACATATAAAGATGCTGACCAGTGCAATTCCTCTAGCCCGCTCCTAGTTTCACAAACAAGTAAGATTTTTTTTTCCAGCATCTATGTATAAATTGGGTAGCCATTAGTTGTCCAGCTGAAAATGTGCCTAATTCTGCCCCCTCACTGCCTGCTGCCTTGGAATGAGCAGCTGCTTTGTGGTCCATCAAGTTTATTTACTTGCTAGAGCTAGTTCTTCTGCTAACTCTGAATTGTCTCCTAGATGAGCAAAGCACACCATATACTCTGTTATAGCCTGGAAAAGTAAATAGTCTTCGTACACTTCCGGCATCTGTGAAACTGAAGACTTTTATATTTGATAGCAGTGTCCCTACAAAAGTAGGAAAATCATTGATGTCGGCACATTGTCTGGCTTGTGTGTGTGGCTAACTTTACCATTAATTATGGTCGTATACTACAAGGTCAAACCTCTGTGGAAATTGTAAAAGTCAGGGACATTCTGAATTAGGTAAAACTTTAACATTGGGAAGGTTCACCACTGTTCCATGTTTCTCCATTTGTGGATAATGTCTCTCACTGTGATTCTTTGGAGTCCCTGCAGCCTCAGCAATGGCTTTGTAACCCTCCAGACTTCACATCTGTTCTTGAATCTTTTTAGAACGCAGCATCATGTGCTGCTTTTTGAGAGCCTTTAGCTACTAGTTAATTCAATTCAATTTTATTTATTTAGCACAGATTCACAACATATATCATCTCATAGCGCTTAGCATAGTAAGGTACAGACCTTACAAATTATAAACAGAGAACAAAAAATGGAAAACCCAACAATCCAAAGTTAGCTTTAGGTTCCCTATGACCAATGGTGGGAAGGAACGAAAAAATCCCTTTAATAGAGAGGGTGAAAAAATCCTCCAACAGAACCAGGCTCAGGGAAGAAGGCCATCTGCCTCGACCAGATGGGTGAGAGTGTGGGGGGAAGGGGTGTTGGAGGATAGCAGGTGATGAGGCCAGCGGCTGCAGATCAAAAACATGTAGCTCCACATCCAGAGACATCCACGGAGAGAACAAGCACGAGCCCAGTGCATCATGAAAATACCCCGGCAGTCTAAACCTATGGCAGCTTAACTAAGGGACAGGTCAGGTGATCCCGGGCAGCCCTAACTATGCGTTTTATCAAAGAGGAACGTTTTAAGCCTAATCTTTGAAGTAGAGAGGGTGTCTGCCTCCCAAGCTAAACTGGGAGCTGATTCCACAACAGAGGAGCTGATAACTGAAGGTTCTGCCTCCCAACTGGGAACCACAAGTAAACCTGCAGTCTGAGAGTAAAGGGCTCTGTTAGGATGATATGGTACAATAAGGTCTTTAAGATAAGATGGAGCTTGATCATTAAGAGTTTTATATGTGAGAAGCAGGATTTTATATTCTATATCCTGGATTTTACCGCGAGTCAATGAACAGAAGCTAATAAGGGAGAAATATGATCTGTCTTACTGGTTCCTGTCAGAACTCTGGCTGCAGCATTTTATATCAGCTGGAGGTGTTTAGGGGAATTATTGGGACATCCTGATAATGAAGAATTACAATATTCCAGTCCAGAGGTTACAAATGCATGGACTAGTTTATCAGCATCACTCTGAGATAAGATGTTCTTGATTTTTACAATATTATGTAGGTGACAGAAGGCCATCTTTACAAACTTACTTGATGTGTATGTTGAACGACATATCCTGATCAAAAATAACTCCAAGGTTCTTGACAGCAGACCTGGAGGCTAAGGCAATGTCATCTAGAGTAACTATCTGGCTAGATAGTGTGTGTCTGAGGTGTTTAGAGCCTAATACAATAACAACAATAATACATTTTGTCCTCATTTAAATGTAAAAAAGTCAAGGGGGCAGTTACTTTTTCACTTAAGGCAAAGTGAGTCTGGACAGTATTTTTCATTCAAAAATAAAATCATCATCTAAAAACTGCATTCTGCGTTTTCTTGGGTTATCTTTGTCTTACATAAAAATTAGTTTGATGATCTTAAACTTTTAAGTGTGACAGATGTGCAAAAATAGAAGATTTCAATAGGTGAACAAACACTGAATGCTACATTTTGATACAGGCAAGTTCATGAAAAAGCCATTTTACATATTATTCAGTTTCTGCTGTCAGACAATCAAACAAGTATGAAATAGTGACTGAAATGCAGATCAGTAGAACTATACTGTGCTCTGCACCACTCAAATCCTGATTTTTATGACCCTAACTGTATAATCTGACAAATTCAGTCACAAAAGAAAAAGCTAAAGACAGCAGCTGTGGAATGGACACTCAGAGAGAATGTTAGAAACCACAAAATGTCCAGTTCTCACACTCATTCACGTGTGTGTCTGCTACCTGTTATTCAGCTGTGCTGGTTTTCTCTGTTGGTCATTGACTAGAGCAGAAGCAGAGAGAGTCTCCATCCTGAACTAAGTGTGGACAGTAGTGGCTCAGCACCATTAAAGCGGCAGACGAAAGAGTTACCAGTGGTATGGTAGAGCAGTTGGCTAGCACTGTTGAATCACAGCTAGACGATCCTAGGTTTGAATCTCAGCCTGAGATCTTTCTGTGTGGAGTTTGCATGTTCTTCCTATGCCTGCGTGGGTTCTCATCGGGTTCCTCCCACAGTCCAAAGACATGCTGAGGTTAACTGGTGATTCTAAATTGTCCGTAGGTGTGAATGTGAGTGTGATTATTTGTCTCTATGTGTAGCCCTGTGATAGACTGTTACCTGTCCAGGGTGAACCTGTGATAGACAGTTACCTGTCCAGGGTGAACACTACCTTCACCGTAAATCAGCTGGGATAGACTCCAGCCCTCCACAACCCTACAGACGATAAATACAGATAATGTATAGAGATGTTGCATGATTCCTGCAATGCCTCCATGTTAATATGTTCCTTTCAGAGGAAATGGACATTGTGCACCTCACTGGTATAACTTGTGGTAATTATTAAATTTAAGTTGAAATAAAACAAATACTAGGACCTTCACTAGGGTGGCAGCAGTCACTTCACCTCCAACTCTTACGTCGTGTAAAACTTATGTCATCCACATATATATTTAGGAAGTTACTCCCTATCTTGGAAGACTTTGTGAGCAGAGCATTAACACTGCAGCCTGCACTTTGTACTTCATTGTTTAACTATTTGTTTATTTACCAACTGATTATGTGCCTTGTTCTTTTTTTCTCTTCATACCCCCTGTATTTTTAAACTCTCCCTCCTTGCTGGCTGTAGACCATGCTGGTCCAGATGTGGTATCCCATCACAGTAGCCACCATATCCAGGGAGTTCAAGAAGATCCTGGCCAAACACCTGAAGGCTACCTCAGGGAGTCTGGAAGGCCTGGACCTGAAACTGCATGACTTTGGCTACAGAGGGGTGTCCTCACAGGAGGTACAAAGACTTTCTGTCCTTGCGCTTTCCTACTTCTGATGTTATATTTTATGTACAGGTTACATTATTATTCAATGTGCAGTCTGCACTACAGGTAAAGTTTCAAAATCTCACACGTTTTAAAGAGGATGGGAAACTTTTAAAGCCCATCTCTGTAATCTGGTGTCGTGATTGTTAATTCAGAGTTCAACTAAGGATGTTTAATATTTGCTATCTTAGGTATTGGGCCATTATAAATGAAGACACATATATGTTTATGCCCTCTAGATAGATGCCAGTGATGGCCATCTAACAGCAGCAATTAATCAAATAGCAATGTGGTAGAAAACATCCTTTGGTTTAGGACTAGTGGTAACAACCTGTCCAGAAAAATATGCACCCTGTCTCGAAGTTTTCGATTTTGGTTAGTTTTTCAGCATCCAATTTGCAAAAAAAGTCCTTAGATTTCTACAAAGTATGTCAGTTAATCTAAATAAAAAATGTAAACATTTACTGCACTTAGATGGTCTCTTTTTTTACTAATTGTGTGACTTGTAACCCAATTTCTTCAGCCTTTCGGTCAGTCACTTTAAGGAGGGTGAATGCTTATGGAGTTGTTAATTTGACAGTTCATACTCATTTACATTGTTTTATAAGAATCCATTTTTACTTGAACATGAAATTGTAGGGTTTTTTGTAAATACTTGTTGAAAAAGCCTAATTTAATTAAATCAATTAAAGGGGAAAGCAATGGACATGAATACTTTTATAGGCACTGTGGCATTCTATAATCCGATATCCACATTATGGTGGATTGTGTAATGGTTTTTGTATTTTCACATTAGAAACAAGATCCCTTTCAGTCAATGTAAGAATTCTGCCACAGAAGTTCAACATGAATTTTGTAGGACACTGCAGTCTCATCAGATTCTTAGGTATTCATAATTCTGGATTGCCTCAGTTAGATCTCCATTTAGAGCATGGATAGATTTAAAAACAATAATGTTGCACTCCTATGGAGATTAGAATACATTTTTGAATTAGAACAGAGCTTGTAATCTGGGGCTAGCATCAATAGAAAAATGGAGGGGTTTCTACATAGTGCATATGGCAGTGTCATGCTGATGTTCTTGAACTATAGCATCATATAGTACTGTTGTATGTAGTATTTTTTATTTCCATAAATCTCACTGAAGAAACAATTCAGGTCTAATAATCCTGCTGCAAATTTGTGGTTCCTGAATAATTTTAAACAGTCTATTTTAAATTTAATGGAAAGAAAGTCTTTAGAACAGCAAAGTGATCTCTGTGATTGATATTTCCACCTCTGTCTCCAGTCTGCAGCATTAGGTGGAGCAGCTCATCTGGTTAATTTCTGCAGTACAGACACAATTGCTGGACTGCTGATGGCTCAACGATATTATGCCTGTCCAATGGCTGGCTTCTCCATTCCAGCAGCTGAGCACAGGTATCACACACATGATGTACACTGCCTGTCCAAAAACATAGTCGCCACTTGTATATTACTAAGCAAATAGTTCAGAGCCTTCCATTGAGTAATTACTGCAGTGATGAATATGTTTCAGCTGACAACAACTTAACCCTATTTGGTACAGTGAGGCGCTTCTTATTTCTGAAACAACCATGTTGGAAGACATATCCTGTGGTCATGGAAAGGATGTTAATCTGTCTCAGAAGGGTCAAATTATTGACCTGCATCAAGCAGAGAAAACAACTGATCTGGGGTTGGTCAGGTTCAGCAACGTTATGTTCCCAAAGAATGAGGTCAGCTGACTACCTGAAGATACTGAATGACCAGGTCTTTACATCAGTGGAGTTCTTCTTCCCTGATGACATGGACATGTTCCAAGATGACAATTCCAGGATTCATGGGCTCACGTTGAGAATGAGTGGATCAGGGAGCAGGAGATGGATTGTCCTCCACAGAGTCCAGACCTCAGCCCCACTGAGAATATTTGGGATGTTCTGGAAAAGACTTTGTGCAGCGGTCTGACTCTCCTGTCATCAATATAAGATCTTGGTAGAAAAGTAATGCAACTCTGGACAAAAATAAATGCGGTGACATTGCAGAAGCTTATTGAAACGATGCTATGGCGAATGTGTGTCGTTCTCAGAGCTAAAGGCGGTCCAATGAAATATTAGAGTATGCGACTTTTTTATGAACGGTAGTGTATAAATAAACTAAACCGTGTATCAATAAATGTAGTTTGTCAAAATCATAATTAGTTTTAAAAGGTTCTGCTGGCAAGTATTTGTGCATGTTGTCAGTCATCCAGGTCATGGTGATCTTATTTGCTTCAGTCGAAAGCAACTGGACGTGTTTTTAGCTCTTGAAGACATTTTGCCTCTGTTTAGGCTTCCAGTTGCACCTCGAGGTAGATGACCACTGCTTTACTTTAAAAGTTTACTGAAGTTCTGAGGAGGACTCTTGGATGAGAGGTGAAACGTCTTTAGGAACCAAAGTAGAATTCTAGTTCCAGTTGCCTTTTACTGAAGTGCATATGATTATCCTGCCTGCAACTTTGTAATTTATTTTGGCATTAAATATACAAATATATGTTGAGTTGAGAATTGTGAGGAAACTACCATGACAAGTTGCTTTTTTTTTCATTTTATTTTGAACCAGTATTGATATATCCAGCACCACAAGACTGGTCACTACTTCCTACTTCTGTTTTCCAGTACCATCATTTCATGGGGAAGGAACAGGGAGAAGGAGGCTTTTGAGAGATTCCTAGACCAGTTCTCCTCTGGGCCAGTGTCAGTGGTCAGTGACAGCTACGACATCTTTAACGCTTGTAAGCACATCTGGGGAGACAAGCTAAAGGAGCAAGTCATGGAGCGCAGCCAGGATTCCTGTCTGGTGATCCGTCCAGACTCTGGAGACCCAACAGAGACTCTTATTGAGGTAAATAGTACGACTAGATCAGTACAGCAATTTCTGCATTATATTTTTATCATCACTGTTGTGTTTTGTATGATTCTGATGTTGTTTACCTTTTTTTTCAAAAAGAAATTTAGACAAGTCTGCAAAATTTGAATGTTTTTTTCGTATGAGAAACTCAAGACCTCCAATTTTACTTTCTACAGTCCATCACTGCACTTGTTTGTAGCCATTTCTTTGATATCTTTCACCTTCAGAAGTCCTTCAGAAAAAATTGAGTTTTTACCATGTTAACATGCCCATTTGGTGTTTTTTGTGTACTAAAAGACATATCATCAGTGAAATAAGCAGTCAACACCACTGCTGAGCTTTTTCACATTCAAATTGTAGTGTACTGATGATAAAAAAACACAGATTCAGTAAGCCAGACTTTAATACATAGCAAAGCTTAGAAACCAATCCTGTCACATTGTGAAGAGGGAGTTTCTGTATCATTCTTCTTCTGCAGAGTTGATTTCTTGTTTGTCTGTATGTCATTACTCCAATATTATAACTTGTCATTGTGTAATGTACAGTAGTTTTACAGTGTTTGAGCAGAGTGTGATCAGGGTGGAGCAGTACGGATTATTTTCAAAACGACTGAGTATGTTATAGATAGGACTTTCGAGGTTTATTGATTACCAGGAGAAGGATTTTAAATAATATTTTTTTGACTTTTTCACTAGTGATAAGTGTGCTGTGCACATGAAAAGCAGTCATAACAGCACAATGTATGCACTGCATTAGTTACTCAGACAATAAAAACTTCTTCTAACTGTCCTTAGTTCCTCAGGCCCCACTCTTCACATACAAATGAAATATCAAAATGTTCTAATTGAGGGTACAGCTCTCAGTTCTACTATTCACTTTCATTGTCACAGAAACCCACAGAACATCAGCAATCTGGAAGCAGTGAAAACCAATGGAAATTTGTTTTTGCATTTTAAAAAACACGGATTGTTTCTTATGTCGAGACTGAAGGCCTTTTTAATCTTGTCCAGGGTTTTCTACGCTATAGTGAATTGTAGGCTCAACACCAAAGTGTAGTGCCTTAAGCTGCATAAACATAAAAAGGCACTTAAGAGATATATCAAACCAAACATAAAAACAATGGTAAGAGAGTGACGTGCTGACAAAAATTCCTAGACAATGAAATGGAAAGGTGACTTCATCTCAAATGGAAACATTAGCTGGCAGCAGAAGTTAGTCAACAATTCATGTTTGGACAAATGTTTGTGTGGTTGATGTGCAGCATGCTTAAATTCTACAAGATACCAGAGTTTCAGTGAACCCAAATATAACCCTTGCAAGCCCCCAAATGGTGGGGAAGTGTCTTTGCTCTGACCAGCTCTGCAGTGACAAGGACAGGCAAAGAAACACCATTGTAATTATAATATCAGAGCTGCTATTCTGTACAGTAGAATCATGCATCTTTTTGTCAACAAAACACTATTTGAAAATGTGTGTTTCTGTTAAAGCACATGGTATTATAAGTTAAAGGTAGACAAAATTTGTAATTTTTTATAATTTTTTTAATATAACCTGTGCAGGCATGTTTGGTTTCTTCTTCAGGTACCAAAGAGAAATGTAAATTACTTTTCTAGTCATTCACAAGGGAATAGATTGGCTATTTAGTGTATGACACCACATTAAAACTGACAGTGATGTGGGTGACTTCTGTCAGGGTTCATCTCTCCCCTCAACCAAACATTTTTCTGGACACAGGCTAGTATTCAGGAATCCAGTTGTGCTTTGATGAAAATGCTCATTACAATAAACTGAGTTCCCACTTTTTTTTGTTACAGAAATGTTTCATACGGTGGTTGCATGAAGAACAAATCCTGATAAACAGATGCTTGTCTTGAGCAGCTCCTTACTGTTGAATATATCTGCCATGGTCATCCCTCAGATAACAAATATACAATCTTAATGCTCGATGCAACACCTTGTTGGGCGTTGCTTCAGCATTTAAACATATGTCCCATTACAGGACATGCAGATTGGACACATTTGTTTTGTCATTGTCTAATTGTCAGTTACTTGGTCTTTGCTGAACGTTATGAAATGTAAATTAACTGAGGTTAACATGACTTATACCTACATGTATGAATCAAATTCCAAATAAAAAAAAGATTGTGATATCACTTGTAGGTCATCAAGATTTTGGAGGAGTGTTTTGGCTGTTCTCTGAACTCTGTGGGATACAAGGTGCTGCCTTCTTACTTGCGAATCATCCAAGGAGATGGCATTGACCTCACCTCAGTAGATGAGGTAAGAAATGCTGTGGTTGCTGTACTGGTTTGATCTTGACTATTGAAATCTTATTTAGAAAATTATGTTTCTGTTTTCCTTCCAGGGGAGGGTTTAGTTTTCTTGTCCCAGTCCTTGGGTCATTTAGTTATTAGACAGGCCATCACTGTGTTTGTTTCTGTCATTGTCTGACAGCCATTGCATTTTACAAACATGCATGAACACAGTACGGTCACAAACAGAGAGCGATAAGCTAAGCAGCTGATCAAACACTGAATAAAACACAAGTCCAAATTCACCTTTTTTCACTTTTATGCTTCCAATCAAAATGTGCTGTCATGATTGTGTTTTTTTAATACCACTTCAAGCCCTCGCAAAATCACACACTCAAACAGTATCAAGACTAATCAGTGTGAATGTCGGAACAACCTGTCCATTGGTTTAAAAGCATTAGGCCTTGTTTTCAAAATGAAGTCTTACTGTCTTGCTGCTGCCACATTTATGCTTGTGCTGGATTATAGTGCTGTGATATATATGCATTGGATACAATCTACCACATAGCACTGAGGATTATTACAAATCTTAAACCTCTTAGTTACCATTGCATGTTTCAATGCTTAAGCTAGGTGAGTTTCTTTGACCATTCGTAGACACTATCATTGGCATGCTATTATTTATAAAGTTATTCTTGGTCTGTTTTCTTTATTTATATATCTGTATCAGTCATAAAAGTATGAGAAGGTGTTGTCTTTGATCCCAGGACTTATTCTTGCTGTTTGTTCCCAGAGCCTAACTGAAAAAGGTATCCCAGTACCCTGTCCCTTTTGTCCTGAATCGGAGAAATCTCAGACTCTGACTGTTGTCTGTGGTGATGCATTGAACAGCAGCTTGGAGAACTCAGCCTTCGAGGAGTCTCTGAGTGGTGTCCTAGAAGAAATTCCACATGGGAACTTCATAGACTAGCTGGTCTGTTTCTACTCTTGCATTGGCAGTGAAGGAGACACCAGGAGGGCAGTGTTTGGAATGAACACCTTGCCTTACCTGAACCATAGTGTCGTTTTCTTTTTGGACTTCCATGCATACCATGGACTGGTCATACCAAACACTATGTTTGAACATAAGGTCTGTCTTATGTGTAATTTGTACCAGAGCACCTTAGGCCAAAGGTAAACAATTGACTTATTTATTATATTATAATAAATGTATTATTTGTTGTTGTTATATCATCAGACTTGCAGCCATATGTCTCAGACGCTCTGGTAAAGAGAGGATTAGAGCTGTCAACTCATCACCACAGCCCAAGGCTGTGTTCAGTCAAGGGGAACTGCTTGCATGGACTAGGGACATTGTTATGCAGTGGCAGGAATGCTTTGAGGAGCTCCTAAACCCAGACAACACTTTCTCCTCTGATGAGGCAGAGTCTCAGGAGAAGCCTCACCCACATCTCTGCTAAGGGTTGCTGAGGTAGTTAGCAAGCTCCTCAGTGAGGAACCACGTATAGATGGGTTTTCAATTCAGATGCTGGAGGACACTGCTGGGCTGTCATGGCTGACGTTTGTCTTTGTTGTCGCGTGGAGATCACAGACAGCAGCATAGACAGTGGCAGACGAGGGTGGATAGTTTCTATTTTTAATAAAGGGAACCGAAGGATGTGCACCAATATCAAGGTATCACACGGGTCAGCCTGTCTGGGAACATTTATTCCAAGGTGCTGGAGAGGAGGCTCTGTTGTATTGTTAACCCTTATATCCCACAGATTCCATCCTGGCCATTTAACAGTGGACCACCTCTTTTTGTTAAGTTGCAGTTTCGGTCTCTAGTCTCAGAGTCCTTACGAGTTCGGCTTTTCTACAAAGTTCAGTGCAATACTCCTACTGTACATTATTCTGCTTGTTACACTGTCACCGCTACAGCTATTACTGCACTGAGCTCTTACTCTAGGTTAAACAGGAATATTATTACTCTGCTTCAATATATAATAAAATCATTATTTTAAGCTTTCCTTTTTATGTTTTGTGTAGATTCTCCAGAAGCTGAGTGATGAAGGCTGGAGTGCTGAGAACATGTTCTTTGGTTGTGGTAGTGCTTTGCTTCAGAAACTCAACAGAGATACACTCAGCTGTGCCTTCAAGTGCAGCTATGTGGAGACCAATGGCAAGGGGGTAAGTGTCAGGATTCTGGTTTAACTTAAATGTTGAACTCATTCAGGTTTGACCCTTTGAAATGCACATATATTTGAAGGTGCTTATTACGTTACAGTATTGAAGGTGTTTACATTGGTTGGACTGATATTTGAGACTGATCTCACAGACTCTTAAAGATCAACTAATCGTGACAAAGCACACAAAGTAAGAAAGTGTGAATCGTCCATAGAGGAAAGGAATTATCAATTAACATTTTTACAGATTTTATTTTTTTATTTTTTAGAAATTAGAGCAAAGTCACAAAATGTAGACAGCTTTGGTGTGACTGCTATTCGACATACAGTATGCCCCAGGAGCCCTACAGGGCACAAATAGCCTTGGATTCATTGTGGAATTTATTTTCTCCTTTTGCTCAATAATCATGTTGTACCATCTGAAATTAAGGCAAGAGTCTGGTTCATTCAAGCTGTCTTGCTGAAGAAAGAGTTTTCTGCCTGCATATAGTAGCGCAGGAGGTCAAGGTTAAAGTTACTTGATCAGCACAGCTACGATGTTCCTCATCTGAATAAGGTATCATTGCAACAGTTCATGAATCTATCCCATTACAGCTTCTAAGCTAAATACATGCGAGGCCAATGACTCTCCTAAATGCAGATGTAAATGGTTTGTGCAAGATTCTAGTTTGAAGGATAATTTGAAATGATCAGAACAACTTTATTTGTGGCAGGTAGGGCTTCCATAACATCAGAAGACTTACATATTATTTATAACCAAAAGGGCGCTCCACATACTTCCTTACTGTCACAGGATGTCGGAAATTCCTTTGATAGAGCAGAGTAGTTTCCTAGTTTCGGCCGAGGGAGAAGTAAGTGGATAAGCTTGCTCTAGATTGAACCACATGCAGAAATAGTGACTATTAGCAACATCTCAAGGACTATAAAGATAAAACATGAATTTAGAGCAGGATTTTGTCTCCGCTGCTATCTATTGTGGTAATTATTATTACCATTACAAGTGCAGTAAGGACCCACAGTAATATCCCAGGAATTGCCACAGGACTTCAGGAGCACTGTCTGGCTTTATATATGGATGATTTAAGTTTTTATCTCAAACATGTTAGAAAATCTATTCCGGCCTTGCTAGATCAAATTAAGATAAGATAAGCACATTTAAAACATCAGTCATGCTACTAAACCAAGCAGAAAGTAAAAACCCAATTGCGGTATCCCTCAATTTAAGGTAGTCAATCTCTTTGGCTTATGCATTCAGATTGTACAGATGAAATGTCAAAGACAGGCTTTTCACTTGACTAGTTATGTCTTCTTCCAGATGGATGTGTACAAGCAGCCGGTGACCGACCCATCCAAGGGGTCAAAGAGGGGCAGATTATCACTGAGGAGAAACTCCGATGGATTCTTGGAGACAATAGAGAGAGGAGCTGGCAAGCCAGAGGAGGTTAGTCGAGGCTTTTTGAACGCTCGCTGACATCAAATTCAGGTTGATGTACTGTATATTACTCATTTGTTCTAAGTAGAGACTATCTTATTGAAATTAGTAAATTACAATAAAAAAAATTACACCTTTGTGTTGCACTTCAGTGCACATGCACATAGTGTTGTCATGATACTAGAAAATATCGATACTATAACTGAAACGTTACCACAGAAAAAAGCTATAACATCAGATAAAGTAAAGGAATAAGACATGACAGAACAGGCAGTAAATGTGTCATTTTTAACATTTGAAAGAGAAAATAAGAAAATATTCTGACAATGTCAGTGTGCAGCAGTGTGAAATGAAGACAGAACAACAGGAGGAAGGTTCTGACGTTCGTGAACGAGTCAGTCGTTTGAACGGCTCTTATAAGTGAACGATGAGAACCGGTTTACAAGTTGTTAGTATGAGCAAATTGCCCACACTTTCTCCACGTGTCACCTGTGTGCCCCATGAGTCTGAGTTGTCCACGCTGCCTTCACGTACACGACTAACGACATCTCTGAGTCTGAGTTGTGCACAACAGCTCCATTCATGTGAGCGCAGCTCTATATGCAGCTAACTTAGTGAGCGCCGTCCGAGTCCGACTGCCTGGAGACTGGAGAGCATTTACCGCTTCATCGGGGAAGAGGAGATATTAGAGACAGAAAAAAAAATCTAAAAATAATAAATAAGATTAACATGTATATATGTACACTCCCATTGAAAAGTCTGGGGTCACTTAGAAATGTCCTTATTTTTGAAAGAAAAGAAGTTTTTTTTCAATGAAGATAACAGTAAATGAATGATAAATCCAGTGCAGACATTGTTAATGTGGTAAATGACTATTGTAGCTGGAAACAGCTGATTTTTAATGGAATATCTCCATAGGGGTACAGAGGAACATTTCCAGCAACCATCACTCCTGTGTTCTAATGCTACATTGTGTTAGCTAATGGTGTTGAAAGGATCATTGATGATTAGAAAACCCTGCAGTTATGTTAGCACATGGATAGAAGTGGGAGTTTTCATGGAAAACATGACATTGGGTGACCTCAAACTTTTGAACAGTAGTGTATATAAAAAATATAAATAAAACTCGGGCTGTACAGTGGCGTAGTGGTTAGCGCTTTCGCCTTGCAGCGAGAAGATCCCTGGTTCGCGTCCCGGCTTTCCCGGGATCTTTCTGCATGGAGTTTGCATGTTCTCCCTGTGCATGCGTGGGTTTTCTCCGGGTTCTCCGGCTTCCTCCCACAGTCCAAAAACATGCTGAGGTTAATTGATCATTCTAAATTGCCCGTAGGTGTGAATGTGAGAGTGATTGTGTGTCTCTGTATGTAGCCCTGCGACAGACTGGCGACCTGTCTAGGGTGTCCCCTGCCTTCGCCCGAGTCAGCTGGGATAGGCTCCACCCCCCCCCGCGACCCTAGTGAGGATTAAGCGGTGTATAGATAATGGATGGATAAATAAAACTCAGTAGAGTACATATTGGTGGGATGTGTAAATCTGAATTATTCTGATCCATATCGTATCTTATAACTGCTATCTGTCGAGCGTGTTCGTTTATTTGAGATAGAAAACAAACAGCTTCTCTCAGTTAAAGTTGTTTATTCTGCAACAAGTAGCTTGATCAAGGACCATCACTGATTAGAGGTCCAGAGTTAACAAAGGGTGTTAATCTGCATCCCAGTAATGGATGCTGAATACAGAATGCTATGCATATTTATGGAATGTGCAACAATCTCATTGGTCAAAAACTGATGGAGAAGTGCTGCGGTTTAGACTTGGCATTCTCTCGTTGGTTGTCAGCCAGGTACACTTCTCCCGCCAAGCCATCCTTCCAATCATCACCAACTCCTGACTTCCTGTAGGAAGAGGGGAGATCCTCCTTACGACTGTGACAGATTGATAGGTGTGCTTGTGTAGGTATATCATGTGCAGGAACTTACAATCTTGTCATGTGTCTGATGAACCTAAATGATTATGTTCTTATTTATGGAGGCGATGCACGTCTCTAGTTGTTCTCACTCCATGTTTATCCACATAATGTTCTTGAAACAAGTGCGGCCTTCAGTGAGAAGCACCAGGTCTCTGTGTGTGCACCAAACGTGTCAGGAGTGTGTGTCTGGAATGTATGTATGTGCGTCAGATGTGTCTTGGGTGTAAGCTGGTGTGCATTTGCCCTCTGTTTGACACAGCTGTTCAGCTTTGTTTTACCCCAGTTCACATAGTGTGAGGTAATGTTCATGACCCTCTTACTCATCCTCAGGCCAATACAACTCTGATATAATGCGTACAATGTAATGTGTAGGTCTGTGTTAAATGCATCATGGTAATATCAAAGTATATCAATGTGCTCAATCAAAGGGAAGTGAGTTGATCATAGAGCATCTCTCATGCCTCTCTAACAGTGCTGTCAGTCACACTGGACACAGCAACCAGATTAATATGGAGTTCTGAAGCTAACAGATATAGGCTATACTGTCCTCTGTCTCAATAACCTCTGTTTCTATAACTGTTAGTGCTGCACTTTTGTCCTTTTGAGACTAGACTGGAATTTTTAATGTTCATAGCCTTCTGCATGCAACAATGCAGCTATAGAAAGTGCAGTGACTGACTGACAAGAAGAATTTACATCAACTCAGGCATAAATGTTGATTTTGGGGGTCTTGGAAGCAGCCTGCTCCGAAGCTTAGTGGTCAAAGTGGTTTATCCAAACAAAATACAGATAATCGGTGTGTGTGGTGTCATTTGTGTCAGGCAAAAATATTCACCAAAACACATTTGACAAGGTTTTCCTCCCAATGTTTGTGTGTACAGAAAGCAAAAATTCAAAGTTGACACCTAGTTGGAGCTAATAGCTGCTTTTATTATTTAAAAGATTTCTAACATCTCAACATAACTGCCATTCATTCTATTTCTTGTAATGCAGGAGTAACTAACTGTGTTCAGCCTGCACATATGAATGGTGCTCTAATCTATTTGCTCAGTTCACTGGTGCTGTATCCTGCTTCCTGCTGCTCCATCTTTTCTCTTTCTTGTTCAGAGCCATGTTCACCTGTTGGTTTAGGTTGTAGAGATTTTATCAGGTCATTCTTATTCAAATATTCCTTTCCTTGGGGGCTTTAATGCATAAAAGAAATGAAGAGCCCCCTAAAAGAAGATTATTTAACCCATTTACAGTTGAAGTTTTTCCAAAATGTTTTTGCTCTCAGCTTGACAGTTAAACCTTGGAAATGGTCAAACTTGCAGAGGGCCTCTAACATTTCTGTAACTCAAAGCACAGCGTCTAAATATGACAAGCAGCTGCTCCAGGCTCGCTGATGTTTCAGTCCTAATCATCCCCAGCAGACTGCACAAATAAGTCTGTCATATCTTGGCAAACTGTACAACAATGGCTAGCATGGCCTTTTACTTGTGTTAGAACCTTGTACTTGTTAGATAGGTGTTGTAGTGGCATCTGCTAACGGCCAGTCTGTGTGCCTCCCTACAGAACGCTGTCTACATTAGAGGAAGCACTGGGGCGTTGTGCGCTTTATCTTCAAAGCTGCTCACTCTGTTTTAGCATGTTTCTTTCACATTGGGAGTTTAATTGTTTCTCCATTACATAAGAACTGACAACAGACAGATTTTCACTAGTGGGAAAGCCCATGTTTCTCTGGCTTTTAGTCCCTTGGATGGGTGGAGCTGTAGTGATGCTGAGTGCTGCAGTACCTATAATACAACCATACATCTTTCATTAGACTCTTTCTGTCTAATGAAGGCTCATATTTGCATTTTGCAAAGCTCCTCTAGAGCTACTGTATGCATAGTACAACTGCCATCAAGAGTACAAAGTTTAACAATATGCAAAAGCCAAGGAGAATAAGGATGTATGTTTCAGTCTAAATAAACTATGTTCTGTGCTCTTATGTTTCAATTGGGCACATGTTGCATTTGCTTGGTGCTCAGTGAGTAGTGTTGTCATCAGACTCCCTCCTCCTGTATCTCATGTGTCTCATGATTTATCTTTGCAACCTTCAGGACCTGCTGGTGACTGTGTTTGAGAACGGCAGCCTGGTGCAGGACTACTCCCTGGAGGAGATCAGGAAAAATGCTCGGCTGCAGGACGAGGAGCTCAACCCCATCCTGCACAATCATGAACAGGAGCTGCTACACAATCACATCATCAACGGGATTCACTAGAAGCACACAGCCTTTCACTTCCATAGGAGGCTGTGGTTGTGTTGGAATGAAGACTGCAGCGTTTTAGAAAGGAACCATCACAGTATGAAATAATGCTGGAGGGGAGTGAGAGGCTGTTTCTCCCCACCAAGCACAAACATCCATTCATAATCCAAGCAGCCCAGGGGTAATACTTCAGGTAGATCAGTCTCTTTCACTCAGGCACAAATGCTGAGACAGAACACTGGTGTTGCAGGACAGCTGCTGTCTTCTCCGGTGTCCTCACAGCTGCACTGTCCCGTCATCCACCACCACAACTGAAGCTCAGGATCACAGATGATATTTACTTACATTTTATTCTTCTTCCCTGTCTGGCTTTGAAGACACTCTTTATGAGTTTGGGATTGTTTCCAACACTAGAACCAAAATAATTAAAGTATAAGACGTGTCCTCCTTGAACAGACTCATAGTTCAGATCCAGATCTAAAAAACACACACTTCAGGTTTAAGATTTAAAAAGGAAACACAAACCGTGCACATGTACTGACATCATCACAACACTAAAGAGTGCTACAAAATAAATAAAGCACATAATGCTGCATGGCAAAAGAACAAAGCAGTCATCCCGGTGCTGGCGTTTGATATTTAATAAACAAATAGTCCTAGGAATACGTCGTGTAAAATCCAGAAATGAACCAACAACTGGTGAAATAAGTGGAAGCAATGATTGAAACTCATTTCATTAATATGAAGTACGTCCCTCCATCATTCATTTCAGAATGCTTGATGAAGTGCAGGGTTGTAGAGGAGTTTGTTTTTAACTCGTTATGCATGTTTTTACTTCTTTCTATGACGGTGATGCTGTCAGTAGTCACCCACCTGCTACCTCAGCAGCTGCTACCACACTTAGCCACTTTGCTCCTGTCTAAAGTCTTTCCCAAATTGTTGTTTCATTTCTGTGTTTTGCACAGTTTCCTCTTGTGACTATTCATTCAGTAAGTTCATCCCTGTGCAATATCATTAAATGTCCTCGTCAGCATGGAGGATACCACATGTATGTGGTCAGCTGTTCTGTCATTCTTCAGAGATTTATCTTCAGCTGCTATTTGCTGGAGGGGTTGGGTTGCTCTACCGTTCCCTCTGAAATAGTCAAAAGTGCTCCATTTGATTAAAGTCTGACACCATACAAGCTACTCATAGTTTTCACTTTTTTTTCTTTTTTGGAAGCTGCTGCCACTGTGCTTTGGAATTTGTCGTTCTGGAATATTACTCTACTGCCAAGCTTCTGCCGACTGGGAGTCATCTCGTCAGCCTTTTTTAGTTTTAGTTTTTAGTTGATTCATGGTACCTATATATGTCATATATTATCACTGGAACTATACATTCACTGTGGAAGTCCTGGCCGGGTTCTCGTCTAACAGCTGGACCCGTTTTTAGCCAAACAAATCTTGGTCTCGTCTGACTATCATCTGCTCATCTGCTCCATGTATTAATCTGACTTCTTTTCATATTTTTAGCTAAGTTTCACCTTGCAGCTTTGTCCCAAAGTGTAAACAAAGGTTTCCTTGGAAGTTATCAACAGCATTTGATGTTTTTTACCGTCCTCTTCCTGTCAGAGCAGTTACAGAAACTCCCAGTATCCATGAAGTACTCCTGTGCCCAATGTGAAGCATCTGTTCATCTGTTTTTCAGAGCTACACTGTGAAAATAGTACACTGTCTGTCTCTGTGGCTCTTCTTAGTCCTACTACAGTTTGTTTTACACCACCTAATTATTACTGCCACTGATTTTTAGTTTAGTTCTCTGTTACTCTTTTCCGTTGTTTTGAAGTCTCCAAATCTGATTTTTACATTATCCTCCTGCAATTGTTTTCCACCTGGAGCCATGATGCAGGTGGCAGATAGAAGCTCTGATGTTCACAGCTCATGTTCTAACATACATGGTCTGTGGTCATACAGTTCGGCTGACTGGAAATCACAGGTGTTTGTCATTTGGTTTCAGTGATCACAGGTTTTCTTGTGTGTATTCATTTTCTTGAATTTCTGCTTGGGGAGTCTGCATTTTCAGTATGTTCTTTTTAAAGAATTTGTTTCCAGTTGTTCAGAAGAGAAGATCAGTAGTGACGTATACTGCAACCACTTGTTCATTTCTTTGATTGTAAACTCTTGAACCCTCCTTTTCATCATCAGGACTTCTGATAAACTCTGCTGTATCTCAGGTGTGAGTTTGATTTCACGGCTTTGCGTTTTTATGTTGTATTTCCATTTCAACACATAAACTGCAACATTTCATAATTTATTCTCTTTTGGTAAGATATATCAGGGTGCCAGTATTGATTAGGGATTGTGATCACCATAACTAATGGGCCGACTTGGCAAATGGCTGCGACCCATAGAGACATAAAGGTATCTGCAGGTAGTTCCTGACACCACATGATGTGTTGTAGCTGCTACTTTGCTTTTAATGGCCTTTTGACACACAACGTATGCCTCTGTCAGATGTGCTGTAAGACTTCTATAGAACTCTTTGTTATCTTTCATGTGATTATGACAGAATTGTGATCTGGAGATGTGATGACTTTCAGTTCTCACATCTAAATAAATCAAGTAGAACTTAACTACAGCCTGTCATGGATCACTACAGTTTGCATTTTATTACATTTTGGGATTTTCTTCCTGTAAATCACCTAACAAATATTTGAATGAATTTGGTGAATCATGGTTTCATCATGTGATTGGTCATATCTTAGTGGTTAAAAGGCAATTTGCCTCTGATGCTTCAGACCAAAAGAGCAGAATCTCTCAACTCAGACAGAGTTTCATTTGAACAGTGCTTGATTTTTACTGTTGTGTTATATTTTTTTCACTTTTTATTTCATGTTTTTTGTGTCCTTTGCAGTCTGACAGTATTGATTTTTGACAGATGACTCATTTTGTTGGGGCAGATAAACCCTGGAAGATGGACTGATGGTTAAACTGCCTTCACTTACAGTAATGGAGGCTTGTTATTGTGCGTTGCATATGCATTGGAAATGGCTTCATGAAATGGCATTATGTAGTAAAATGCACTGAATGATGTCATGTGCTATTAGCAATGATTAAGTAATTTATAATCTGTCTGATCTTTTAGTAGGGTAATGTAGACCTACAGAATGTTGGTAAAATCTGTTCAAAGTTTGATTTGCCTTCTGAACAGTCTGATGTCCACCATGCCACCAGTTATTTCATGATGAACTTTCATCTCAACTCTTTTGTGCCAACATTTCCTCCACCTATCTTGTTTAATCTATTTAGAATTATCTTCTTTGCCACAATGCTTTTCAGCAACTTCTGCAAAATGGGCATTATTGCTTTGGCATTAGTAGCTTTCCGGACCCTTATAAATTCCAAATGTAAAGTGTGTTTAGAGGATTCAGCCTGCTTTGGAGCCTGTAAATCTATCATCAGCTGTCTCAACCAACATAATATCAGGGGGCAGGTAGCAGTAGGGAAAATGCTAACTAATGGGTTTGTGTCTCACATGAGCCACTAAGAAGTATGGGAAATGTTCGAGTAAAGGCAAATGTAGCTGATTGGCTGCTTAACTTCAGTCAGTCAGACAGATGTGACACATGGAAGCTCCAGCTAGCCACGCTTGTGGTTTGAAACTCTAGTGTCCAGGATGGAGTTTACCTTCTGAGAATAGACTTGATCCTTTGCAGTGCCCTTATACATTAACTACATATGAACTGGTTCACTTGAAGTGTTGTTTTTTTCAGTCCCTTTTTGTGCCTTTTTATGTTCTGTTAACATGGTTGTCTTTTCTTATACTGAGGAACATATTCTGCAGTAATCAGTTGAGTTTCAGACTGCAGGCCAGAGCTGTTTGTTGGCTGCTTTATACACATTAGTGATGAAGTAGTGATACAGGAACACACGACTGCCTCCTCTGTACCAGTGCCAGCACTAATAATGTATGTAATTATGTTGTAAATGTACTTTAGGAAATGGTTTGCGTTTAACTGATATGTATCTTTATAATCCTCTGTCTCTCATTTTATTTGTGTTTTAAAAACTGACTTTTTATAGGATTAAAAAAAATCATAAACTTTTTCATAATTGGGTGTTATTTCCTCTACTCGACTGAAAACAAAGCTTTAAACGGTAGGAGAGAGAGAGGCAACGTTATCCCACTCAGTGACCACAGCATCAGCCTCACAGGTAGGTGTTGAAGATGTGAACGAGTTTTTAAGTGACCAGTAGAACTGGTGCTACACTGCAGCCGCCTGTCACTGTCTACTGTAGCCAGCATGTGAGGCATTTAGAGACCATCGGGAAAATGGAGTATTTAGCAGGTGTTCAGGAAATGTTGAGCCTGTGCCCCGTTCATGACTGATACTAGAAGAGGACTGGTGACAGAAATACCCATCCATCATCTATACACCGTTTAATCCTCAGTAGGGTCATGGGGGGCTGGAGTCTATCCCAGCTGACTGAGGGTGAAGGTTCACCTGGACAGGTAACAGTCTGTCACAGGTTCACCTGGACAGGTAACAGTCTGTCACAGGTTCACCTGGACAGGTAACAGTCTATCACAGGTTCACCTGGAGAGGTAACAGTGTATCACAAGTTCACCTGGACAGGTAACAGTCTATCACAAGTTCACCTGGACAGGTAACAGTCTATCACAAGTTCACCTGGACAGGTAACAGTGTCACAAGTTCACCTGGACAGGTAACAGTCTGTCACAAGTTCACCTGGACAGGTAACAGTGTATCACAGGTTCACCTGGACAGGTAACAGTGTATCACAAGTTCACCTGGACAGGTAACAGTCTGTCACAAGTTCACCTGGACAGGTAACAGTGTATCACAGGTTCACCTGGACAGGTAACAGTGTATCACAGGTTCACCTGGACAGGTAACAGTCTATCACAGGTTCACCTGGACAGATAACAGTCTATCACAGGGCTACACATATAGACAAACAACCCATGCATGCACAGGGAGAACATGCAAACTCCATGCAGAAAGATCCCAGGAAGGCCAGGAGAGGAACCAGGGATCTTCTAGCTGTAAGGCGACAGTGCTAACCACCAAGCCACTGTGCGGCCCTGACAAAAATATATTTTCAGATTAAAATATGTTACAGATATCCAGACTTGTATCACTGAAAGTCAATGTAACATAACTTGGTTATGCAGAAACAGTTGTTCATCAGCATGCATGGTGGATTAACAGCTGGGGCAATACTCAATCAATCAAAAAAAAAAAAAATATATATATATATATATATAGATAGATATATATATATATAAATATATATATATATATATATATATATATAATATATATATATATATATATATATATATATATATATTATATATATATATATATATATATATATATATATATATATATATATATATATATATAATATAATATAATATAATATTTTTGTTCCAATAACACAGCTATGTGCCCACTTATATTTTATGTAAATGAATTCATAATATTTGTAGATTGAATGCAGAGACGATAATTTCATAATATGTTCAGAAGTAGTTACATTCATACAGTCTTACAACCGGCCCTTTGAGGGCAGCCATGATGCTTATGGAGTGAAAATGAGTTTGACAGCCCTGCGTTAAAATGATGAAGAGCAGAATGTTGACAGAAACAGAAAATTACAGCGATTGACCTCTTTTTAGCCACAAGAGGGAAGCAGAGTCAAACACGTTTCAGTTTGTGCAGCAGAGCCTTCTATTAGCAGCAGCAGCTGAGGCCTTATGCATCCATGATGTTAGAAAGAAATCCTCAAAGGTGAGTTTACCTGTCTGTCTTCTTCAAACGAGCTTAGCAGCTCAGTGCTTCAGGCTCTGGGATACTCCAGGGATGCTGTGTCTTGGCTGAATTTGCACTCTGAACTTAGTTTCCTGAAAAGTTGGCATCTAACGTCCAGTCAACCAAATTAGAAGGAAAAGCAGCTCTTGGTGAGGTCAGAGGGTAGTCAGAGCACACTTTCTGGAGACAAGCAGTTTTAATTCCATAAACTTCACTTATTCTGGTGTGGATGCAAAAGTCTGAGAGAAAAACCTTCCTGTCATCAAACGAAGCCAAGAGTAGCCTGCATTCTGTGTTAGCTGGTTTGAGCTGATTTAACATTGAGCTGAGGTGAACTACCCAATAAAACTGACATGATAAAGGCCTTAAAACGAGTCCAGCTGTATTACCTCACAATGAAACCCTGTCTTGAAGAAGGATTTTATTATTTTACCATGGTTCTTACAGTGCAACGCAAAAGTTTGGAATTCTCCAGACAAATGAACAGACATTAAAAATTTGCCTCATTCTGAAAATCCACCATCTATACACTACTAAATCCTCATTAGGGTCACAGGGACCTGGAATCTGTCCCAGCTGACTGAGGATGAAGGGAGGGGACACCTGGACAGGTAACAGTCCATCACAGGTTCACCTGGACAGGTAACAGTCTGTCACAGGTTCACCTGGACAGGTAACAGTCCATCACAGGTTCACCTGGACAGGTAACAGTCCATCACAGGGCTACATATAGAGACAAACAATCACACTCACATTCACACCTACAGACTATTTAGAATCACCAGTTAACCTCAGCATGTTTCTGGTCTGTGGGAGGAAGCTGGAGAACCTGGAGAAAACCCACCATGAACAGGAGAACATGGAGACTCCATGCAGGAAGATCCCAGGAAGGCTGGGATTCAAACCAGGGATCTTCTAGCTGCAAGGCGACGATGCTAACCACCAACCACTGTGCAGCCCTCATTCTGAAAATGTTACTTTTTATTTCATGAACTTAGAAAAGTTTTTAAAAACTTGTGTAATTTTGGGCATGCTACTTGCAAATGTTTTTCTGTAACACACTACAGGTCTGTTCTTGGTTCCTGAGTTTTAGCTGCTCCTCTGAAACTATCTAGTCTGAAACTATCTCAGAACTTTCAGTTCTGAGATAGTTTCAGGCTGCATACAGCGTGTTTAAGATCACAATACTGATTTTTAATAATGTTCAAGTCAGAGGCCAGTGAGGGTGAGCCCAAAACCTCTAGTGTGTATCAATCCAGTGAAGAATGCTGAAGGATGACGTGTTTCTCTAGCGTTGATGCTATTCTACAGCAGTCTGGAGTTATGAATCAGCTTCAAACCCGTTGTTTTTGTGGAGAATATGCTTTCATAAAGCTCTGGAACATTTGCTGTTTTACCTAACTATTTAAAAGTTGGAATTTGGAGAGACGGGATTGACCTGACATGAGAGAAAGGCTTGTTTTATTTACAAATCTGCAACAGTAAAATTGGAAACAAGACTGTAGAATTTACCAAATCATGTGAAGAATATTTTTCAATTTTATGAATAGTTTTTCAAATCCTCTTAAAATTCTTTGAACATTTTAGTTCAGTTTTCTTTTTTTGTTGTTGTTGCATTTTTTGGGGCTTTTTTTTTTGCATTTCTGAAACTTTTCGTTTACGTTTATGTATTATTTATGAACATTTTTGAATGTTTGACAAATATTCCACTCCATCGCCACTACAAGAGTCATCATGACCTACTTATGACAATTAAACTGAAACACATGAGAGTTTTTCTTTTGTTCACAGTGGACACAGTGATCAAGCTAAAACGAAAGTCTAATGATTGTGGAATAAATTCAGCTTTGGAGTTAGCACATTTGGATGCTGTCAGTTTGACTCCACAAACCTGTCTGTTATTTTGGTATTCTGCAGCCTTTCTCATTATTCCAGGCAGTTTAAAGCTGGCATAGCCGAGCATTTTCTCCAGGACACTGAATTTGTTGAGTGACTCACTGAGCCCTCTCCTCAAGAATGTCTTTGTACATTTAGTTTTTTTTCAGCAGATAGAGAAAGACAGATGGCCAGATGTGATCCACTAGTCTGCTGGTCCTGTTCTGAATGCATGCCCCTCCTTATCATCAGTGTCTCAGTTTAAATAAAACTGCATCCTGTCTTCATTTCCAGTGTGTGGTGTTTTACAAATCTTCTAAAATTCAAACCTGGACTTTATTTTTATGTCAAGCACACACCTGTAAAGTTTAGTGACTGCATCTTGCATAGTTGTAACACTGTTTTGTTGACAAGATGTATCTTTAAATAACTCACGTTTGATTGTATCACGAGTAAATGTAAGTATATTCTAATCATTTGTAGACATTTGAATGTGTGAATAACTTAGGTGAAGAATTTTAAACCATTTAAGGTTTTGTGCCAATCACACCATTTATGTTATGGAAGAACCCTTATTACAGTCCAAAAAAAATGTAATAAAGTATGTCTGTAGTGTTTCATAATTAGAAAGCTTCTTCCATCCATCCATCCATCCATCCATCCATCCATCATTTATACACGCTTAGTCCTCATCAGGGTCATGGGGGGCTGGAGTCTGTCCCAGCTGACTGAGGGTGAAGGTTCACCTGGACAGGTAACTGTCTATCACAGGTTCACCTGGACAGGTAACTGTCTATCACAGGTTCACCTGGACAGGTAACAGTCTATCACAGGTTCACCTGGACAGGTAACTGTCTATCACAGGTTCACCTGGACAGGTAACAGTCTATCACAGGTTCACCTGGACAGGTAACAGTCTATCACAGGTTCACCTGGACAGGTAACAGTCTATCACAGGTTCACCTGGACAGGTAACAGTCTATCACAGGTTCACCTGGACAGGTAACAGTCTATCACAGGTTCACCTGGACAGGTAACTGTCTATCACAGGTTCACCTGGACAGGTAACAGTCTATCACAGGTTCACCTGGACAGGTAACAGTCTATCACAGGGCTACACATAGAGACAAACAATCACACTCATATTCACACCTACAGACAGTTTAGAATCACCAGTTAACCTCAGCATGTTTGTGGACTGTGGGAGGAAGCTGGAGAACCTGGAGGAAACCCACCATGAACAGGAGAACATGGAGACTCCATGCAGGAAGATCCTGGGAAAGCCGGGACATGATCTTCTAGCTGCAAGGTGAAAGTGCTAACCACCGAAACACTGTGCAGCCCAGAAAGCTTCTTCTAATTCTGAATTTGTTCTTATAGTCATGAGATCCAGTCTTCAATGTGAGTTTTGTCCAAAAAAAACTTAATATTGCATAAAAATGGGGACATTTCTCTTAATTATGACTTAGATTCTTCAAATAATAACTCACTATCTTATAATAATGAGATATTAAGTCATAATTTTGGGAAAATGTTCTAAGCCGTGGACCAGAAGAGGCTCCTATCCACCTTTAACCCTCCTGTTGTCTTCATTTATGGGCACCAAAAAATATTGTTTCCTTGTTTGAAAAAATCCAAAAATTCAGCTAAAAAAATTCCCCAAATTTCAGAAAATTTGTAAAACTTTCAGGAAGAAAATTCAAATAATTCCTTTAAAGTTTCCCTTAGAAGTTTTATTTTTTTTAATTTTAAAAAATGTAAAAATCCCCTAAATTTGGCAAGAAAATTCTTGTAAATATTTTCAAAAAATGAGTAAAAATCTTCCAAAAAATCTAAAAATATCTAAAGTGATTCCATACATATCAGTAAAATTTCTAATATTTTCTTTAAGAACATTCGCAAAAAAATCAAACAAAATCCAGTGAATTTCGCTGGATTTTGGTTGATTTATTTGCAAATGTTCTTTTTTCTTTTTTCCCACCAAAAAAATTTCCCAAAAATGTTGAAAATGTGGACATCAGAAGTTTCACTGTGAAAATATTTGAATGGGTCTTCAGAAAAGGGAGCATGGACGCTGACTTAATAAGGTTTACATCAAGTGGGATGTTTACTGGAAACCCAGCTTTTTCTGGCTGGTTTGACAGCTGCTTGGTTGGTTGTTGTCATGGTGATGACAGGATACGTAAGCTGAGGGGACCGAGGGGAGGCTGGACTGGAATAAAAGCCGGGGAGTATGATGGAGAGCGGATGGGTTGCTGCTGCGCTCTTCACTTGTGGCCAGATGTGAGGAGCTGGTGTGAAGCTGGAGTGAGTGTGATGCCTCCTCTGTCGCTGTGGATGATGGAGGTGGAGGTGGAGGTCTGCAGGCTGCGTGTCTTCCAGCTGTCGCTCCTCCTGCTCTGCTTCTCGGCTCTCCGCAGCTCAGCCATAGACACCGGTAAGTCTTCTCCTGATGAACGAGCTCTGGATCGCCATGAAAGAGCCACTTGGAAGAGTCCGCAGTTCATTTTGTCAATGGCCAACGCTCGGAAGAACCCCTGTTAGTGTTTAAGGTGTAAACAGCAGAACGTTTTAGAACAGCAGTCGAACAGCAGCAGCTAAAATCTACCTACTGTTTCTGTATGTTCACGAAATGTCTGTTCACGTTCTTAGAAAACCCACAAAATACATGAATACAGGATTAAGGTTAGGAACACTACCGTTCAAAAGTATGAGGTCATTAGAAGTTCTTATTTTTGAAAGAAAAGCAGTTTTTTTCAATGAAGATAACATTAATTGAATCAGAAATCCCGTCTAGACATTGTTAATGTGGTAAATGACTATTCTAGCTGGAAACGGCTGGGTCAATATATAACTAAGGGACTTTTGAAGTCCATGGGATATATCTTCCATACATTTTTATTAAAAATAAAAATAAAATAAAATAAAATAATTTTTGTTTAATGTTCATTATGATCATGTCTTTACAAATGTCATAATTATTTACTATAGAAACAATCACTTATTAATAAAAAATGACTGGCTATCACTAAAATGTCAACTATGTTGCAAAAACTCTAGCAATTATATATTCACTCGTCCAGAAATACTTTAAAATGATCCATAATTACAAAAAATGTGTCCAGAGTGGCATGAAATTTGCCCTAAATGACTTGAAAATTATTATTAAATTTTAATATTATGATTAAAATGACCCAAAATTATGAGAAACGATTCAAACTGACATAAACCTAGTTGAAATTGACAAGAAAATTGTCCAAAAGACTCAAAATTTGTCCAAAATGACTCGAAATTTGTCGTGGTCAATATATTACTGAGGGACTTTTGAAGTCCATGGGATATATCTTGCATACATTTTTATTAAAAGTCAAATAAAAAAAAATGTTTGTATGTTCATTATAATCATGCTTTTACAAATTCTGTAATTATTTATTATGGAAACAATCACTTAATAACAAATGACTGAATATCACTAAAATGTCAACTAAACAACCATCTGAATTTAATGCCAACCACCTTCTAATGAGCTAAACAATAATAAAATGAGCTGATTCAGAAATAGTTTGGATTGTGTTCTTTTATTAAGTTGAGATAATCATGACAGATATTTCTTTTTTGGCAATATATCAAATTTTATGTGGAAAATAACAAAATAAATCACTTTCAACTAAGTTCTCCATTACAAAAACACCTCTCCAGGAAGTGTGTTAATTCCAGATCACATGACCTGGTCCACATGATGTCATTTCCTCCTGAAGAAAAGACTGGCCAGACTCCAAGGCTTTCTGAGTTATTTAATATAAAGTAGTCAACAGGTTTACTACAATATCTTTAGAAATAACGTTACATTTTAGTTTTACTCAGTTGTACATATAATCCTTAGAAGAATCTTCTTCTTAAAATACCATGTGGTGTTTGGTTATAGGCGGCCATGTTGGTTTTAGGCCTGAAAACAGCAAATATGTCAACTATGGTACAAAAAGTCCAGCAATTATATATTGACCCAGCTGGTTGATTTTGGTTTTGGTAGTAACAATGCAGTGGTTAAATTATTGGTCTATCAGTATATATGGATCATTTTATCTTACAGTAATTTGTTTAATGTACGGCTACATCAACCTCTACAGAGCAGGTGCATCATCTGTGTCAAAGTGACTAGTCAGCTTTAGGTGTATTTAAAAGAACTGACTGTTAGCTATTTCTGTATGTCTGTACAGGACACACATTAAATTGAGGCTGGTGTTTTTGTGGCTCTGTGAAAAACTGCATATTATATGTACACTATTGGTCAAAAGTTTGGGGTCACTGTGTTCTAATGCTACATTGTGTTAGCTAATGGTGTTGAAAGGCTCATTGATGATTAGAAAACCCTTGTGCAGTTATGTTAGCACATGGATAAAAGTGGGAGTTTTCATGGAAAACATGAAATTGTCTGGGTGACCCTAAATTTTTTGAATGGTAGTGTATAGATAGATAAGAGCTGAAGATGTTGCCATTTAACAAATCCGTGGATCCAGACTATAAGCTGCATCACTGCCAAAATCTAATCACTTGGTCCTTGTGACATTTTTCACCTTCCCTGAAAACTTCATCCAAATCCATTAGTCCGTTTTTGATTAATGTTGCAAACAGATAGACAGACAGACAGACAAACCAATGCCGACCATCACATAACTCCTTGATGGACAGGATGGACTTATCAAAAGATAGGGTTAGGGTGAGTAGGGTTTGGGTTAGGGAAGTGATTTTTTGGGCCTAGCATGAATTTTAGTCCTGACCAGTTCTTTTGTTTTGGCTCATACATTTGGTCATCCAGAACGGGGTTTGTCCATGACACTACCTGTTTCTTAAAACTTTATAACCACCTTTGCCACCGTGGAAAAGCTAAGTGGAATCCTCCTTGGATGCATTAAATTCATCTGCTGTCTTTCCATACGTCCATCCTTCACGTCTACTGAGAAGTACCAGTTCAACTCTTTCTTCTTTCGACAAAGCCATATTTAATCTGTAGAGGCCAAAAATTATAGTTAATGAGATTTCCTATGTGTCCAGACTTTAGGGACACCCTGTATTTCTTTATTATTTTATCAGTATGGCTCTAGGGACATTTTTTCTGACAGAATTGTTTCGGTAATTTTATCATTAAGTAATAAACTAAAGATTCAAAATGTTTAAAGTGTAAAGTAATAAAGTTGGGTATTATGACAAAATATACAGTGAAATTTTAGAAGTTTTCCAACCATCAAAGAGCTTCTGTAAGCTCTTTGATTGTTGGAAATGGAACACAATAAGACTTACTGCCATGGTGTTTTTGAAATGATATTACAATATACAATAATATCATTCTGACATTACATAATGATAGCCATTATATATTCATGGATAGTTTATTCCTGCATGTTTTTTGTTGTGTTTATATGCCTGGTTTTGTGTAAAGTGTTAGGATGACATGCGTGGACTGTGAGGCTGGTGCCCTTTTCCACACAATGCCGTCTCAGAGACATTTCTCACTACACTGTGTCACTTAGGACCTTGACCCTCTGGATTTGTTCACTGAAATTGACTCCATTTACAATGATTTGGTTTAAAAGGAGTTGAACTTTCAGCATGTAAAATTCTTTACTGAGGACTCAGCGCCTTCGGTCGCCCATGTTTTGGATGGTGTGCCTTCAAGGTTTTGTATTTACTTGCTCAGTGTGGAGGGGATGAGCGTTTCCCACCAACAGGGGCTCCCGGGCTTTTTGGACATTCCTGGAGGTCAGTGCAGGCGGATCTAGTTGTCTCCCAGGGAAACGGAGCTAATAAACTCCAGGGGTGGTCATAAATTTTCTCATTCTCTGGCCTGTGGCCCAGAGGCAAGGGGCGGTGGGTGGCTAGTCGGGGGCAGTTGGAGCAGGATCTGCCCAACCATGCATCCTGGTTGTGTCTGTGGTTGAGCCATGAACTGCTTCTCAAACTACCACCACACGGATCATGTGGTTGACTTAGCAGACCAGGTTTACACTGACAGTTTGAGTAAAATCTAAATAGGTTGTAGTTTCATCTGTAACGTCAACTGAATGTTCCATTTAAACACAGTTAAAGGTCTGTAAAGGCCTGTCATCCAGCTGCCTGTTCTTTAAATATCCACACTTTGACGCTGATAGTGCAGTCTAAAAGAATCCTGATTGTTTTTGTCCACCTAATTTGGTTCTTTGAAACCATTTGAGAAGTTATTTATGAACTCTGGATGGAGATATCTTGATCAACAGTGAATTTTAAACAATAGAAAACAAATCTTAACCCTACTGAAAATATAGGCTGCAATGTAGAAATTCAATGCAACAAACGTGAAAATGCCTGTGATCATTGAAACTAAAGTGAGTTCCCATGATTTCAGTCAGCTGGACTACAATGATCATTGTTGTAAAATGACTTGTAAATACCAGAAACTTCTAAATGTTTCGTAAGATCAGAAAACACTGTGTTAATATAACACCTGAAGAGTAAACAACCATCAACAGGTTGCATTTTCATGACGAATCATTTGTATGTTGTACTGATAACAGTTTACAGTATACAGAACAGAGGTTATAGCGTCATTTTGCTGTATGAATTAGGTACCAAGAGAAATACCAGTACTTAAAATACTGGTACAGTGGTACTGAAAACACTGATATGAGGAATAAGGGAGTGACAAGCAGGCATTTTAGAGGAAAGTAGAAATAAATGATTGTGTTCAGCGTTTTAATGATTACTGGGTACCTACAGGGAAAGGAAAGAGAAGTTTAGGGAAAAACTGCCTTTTTTTTACTACACCATTCTTAAGTACTTCAAAGTGAGAGGGCAGCCCATGATATTTATCAGTTTTACTCTGTAATGTAAAACATGGAAATGGGTTATTCTGTGTTTGTTGCTGAGCATTCAGTCTCTGGTGTTCTTTTCTTGTCAGTGAATGTCGTGGACTTTTGCGGCCAGACGATCCGTGATGATGGCATGATTGTCAACTCCCACCAGGAATCCAAGAAGTACTACTTTGTTACTATGGGTACCGACTGTCACCTCACCATGCAAGCCAGCTCTCTGAAAGACAAGGTCCAGTTCCACTTTCGCTTCTTCCTGGTCTACAGCTTGCTTAGAGTGGCCCCTCTGAGTCCTGCCCCCCTCTTCCCAGAGTCCCCTCGTGGCTCCGCCCCTCTTAACCCCAGACTTGAACCTACCTCTGGTGAGACACTGGGAGACCCATGTCACGCTGGCTCATACGTTCAGTTTTATGATGGTCGGGACAAGAGCTCACCTCCCCTTGGGCCTCCTCTTTGTGGGAAGAGCCCTCCCCGGCCAGTGCTGTCCACAGGAAACTACCTGACCCTACGGCTGGTGACCAGGGGCACTCAGCCCAGGGTGGACTTTGTGGGGGACTTCACTTCCTTCAGACTGGGTAAGTCTGACCTAGTTAGTTCTGACATAGGCAAACAAAGTTAAGGTTTGGTTAGGCTTAGTGTTGAAGGGAATCCTTACTAACTGTTGCCAGGTAAGAGGACACTAACAGCAGTCTCCTGTCCTAAAAAACACTCTATTTCTATTCTACTTTGAGTCTCCTTCCTCCTCAGGTAATCAGATCAGATTAGGATAACTCTATCTTACATTTACACTGAGGGAAGGAAGGCAAGCAAACTGCATCGATAACTGCAGTAACTACATCGTCTACTGATTTTAACATTTCATTTTGCATGAATAAAATTGCACATTCAGTGCCAGGTAAAATACTGTTTATTGTTTTAAAAAAAAAAAAAAAAGTAAATTAAGTTGGGCTTGACTTCTCTCACAGTTGACCTCACACTGAACACAAGTTACATCCATCCATCCATCCATCCATCCATCCATCCATCCATCCATCCATCCATCCATCATCTCCATTATACAATTAAGGTCATGGGGGGGCTGGAGTTTATCCCAGCTGACTTAAGGTAGGTGTCCACTAGATCCTGCAATTTCCCACATCCCATTCATTGTCTATGTAAAACCACCATGTTACATGCCGGTCCGGTTGTGGTGCATTTGCGCTGTGATGCCGTGCGTCTCCCGGAGTGGGCCGCAGCTCATTTGCATGAAGTAGACTCCACTTCTACTTCATGCAAAATCGATGCGGCATGCAGAGGTCTGACACATCGCGAAACTTTCGTCAAATATTTTCAGAAATACTTTTCACTGAACCGTTTTCGTAATAAAAGAGAAAGTTTGTGACCGAGGTGTGTCTTGAAATCCAGAAGCAGACAGCTCCCGAGTCGATGCGTTTGTCCAATCAGGGGCAGGCAGGACAGTTGGAGAAGAAGGTCAGCAGGAGTTGAACACCGTCTACTGGCCTCAAGTACGCGCCCACCAAGTGGGTGATTTTCAGATGTGGTGTGTCTACATGCGGGATAAACGCATCTAGTGGACACGTAGCATGAGGGCAAAGGCAGGGGACACCTGGACAGGTAACAGTCTATCACAGGTTCACCTGGACAGGTAACAGTCTATCACAGGTTCACCTGGACAGGTAACAGTCTATCACAGGGCTACATATAGAGACAAACAATCACACTCACATTCACACCTACAGACTATTTAGAATCACCAATTAACCTCAGCATGTTTCTGGACTGTGGGAGGAAGCTGGAGAACCTGGAGAAAACCCAGGCATGGACAGAGAGAACATGGAAACTCCATGCAGAAGATCCCAGGCCGGGATGTGAACCAGGGATGTTCTAGCTGCAAGGCGACGGTGCAAACCACTGAGGCCACTGTGCAGACTTATACAAGCTTCAGCTTATGTTTATAATAGACTTTGAATTTGAGTGCAACCTTTTAACCATATTTAAAAAGGAAGCCAAAGTTTACAGGCATAGCAGAAATACAACAAAGTATTGCTCAACTTAGTAAATACTTTCAATTAATTTAAAAATGAACTTGACTGATAAAACTGGAACTAATCAGTCAGTGGTATTAGATGTTACATGTCAACATATGTGTCACATTTGTTGGGATTTACATGATTCTTGCAGTGACATTTCTATCTACGGTTGATTTGTTTTTTACAAATCATGTGTAAGAGCAATATTACAAGCCTGTTTGAAAAACTGACTTACACTGTACTGATTAAGAATCTTCAAAGAAAACTTCTCTTCAAGGTGCCTTTCATCGTCAGTTATGAATAATCTCAAAGTTTAGATATCTGGCTCAAGCCTTTCTCTTATGTACTGTCTCACTGAATGGCATGTTTCTCTTTAGGTTTTAACCAATCAGAGTGTAGCAGTGAGCCCTACTTCACCTGCAGGAATGGGAAATGCATCCCTCTAAGTCTGGTCTGCGATGACAAAGGCATTGACAACTGTGGTGATGGAAGCGACCTGGAGGAAAACCTCACCACAGGATGTAAAGGTCAGTGGGATGATACTGCTGTGTTGTGGTCCTGATACGGTATCAAGCAGGCCTTCCAAAGCTTCCATTTTTGGTAGGATTTTCCAGGATTTTAGAATACTATAACAAGTGTATGAAATGTATCTTCAAGTACAACAACAAACAGCTGACCCAAATATTTCACTCATCAGCAGGTCAGCTTTTACCTCCTGAACCTCCGCCACCAATGTCAACTCCACCCCCACCCTTTGTAAATCCACCCACAATGCCGATTGCAACTCATAAGAAATGTCCCGTGCCAGACAGCGCTCCTAGTCACGAATCAGTAACAGGTGAGTGAGCAATGTGACATAGTATTTATTATTTACCTGCCAAAAAGACTTTCCTCTCTAAGCAAAAATAACTCATGTTTATGCCCTGTTGGTTGGCAAATAATTTAACTAAGTGTCTTTTTGGATGCAGTGGCCTGATAGTGGAACATAGAACTAATGGTGGTGACCATTGCATTGTTAATTTCACCAAAAGACTTGTAAACCAATAAATGGTGATGGATTGTCACGGCAGAAAGAGGCCTTTTGAGTGATCTGTCTCTATTCCAATGTCAGTGGTGCAAACAGAGACTGTCTGGGCCAACCCATCAGCTTGTGATTACTTTTACACTGGGCCAAGTCTGGCTATTCTGCTCTGACTGTCTGTTCAACTGAGAGTGAAAAAAGGGGTTCACATTTGCCTGCTGTGCAAATTACTAGCTGTTTTATTAGCTGAGATGCATTTCAGTGCACCCTGGTCTGCCCTGGTGAGTGACCACTGATGAACCAACAGGCTGTGGTTGAACTAGTTTTGTTTTCTAAAAACATAAAAACTGGAATTTTAAACCATTTCTGGTCTCCGGATCTATCAGTATATATGGATCATTTTATTTTACAGTAATTTGTTTAATGTACTGCTACATCAACCTCTACAGAGCAGGTGCATCATCTGTGTTAAAGTGACTAGTCAGCTTTAGGTGTATTTAAAAGAACTGACTGTTAGCTATTTCTGTATGTCTGTACAGGACACACATTAAATTGAGGCTGGTGTTTTTGTGGCTCTGTGAAAAACTGCATATTTACTTATATGTACACTACCATTCAAAAGTTTGGAGTCAATTAGAAATGTCCTTATTTTTGAAAGAAAAGCAGTTTTTTTCCATGAAGATAACATGAAATGAATGATAAATCCAGTGTAGACACTGTTAATGTGGTAAATGACTATTCTAGCTGGAAACAGCTGATTTTTAATGGAATATTTCCATAGGGGTACAGAGGAACATTTCCAGCAACCATCACTCCTGTGTTCTAATGCTACATTGTGTTAGCTAATGGTGTTGAAAGGCTAATCTATGATTAGAAAACCCTTGTGCAATTAAGTGCAGTCTCACTTAAGCAACCCATTCTACAGAACCTAATGGTTGGACTGCACCACACAATGAATCTGCTGGGAGGGGGGAACTCTTGTTTGAATTCCTCAAAGTCATCTTTGGCAGAGCTAAACAATGGATGTGGCTTTGGTGTTCTCTAAAATTAGTGACGAGTGGAATTGTTGTAATGGAATATTTGCTTGCAGGGAGATGAGCACTTTCATTGAAATGGATAATCCTGTAAAAAAAAAAAAATTACAGGGAGACCTTACTGCAAAATCCAAATCCTCTGTAAAATTTGAAATCTTCAGTGGGGTAAGTTGCTGCCCAAGGAGAAAGCATCATTACTCCAAGGAATGCGAGTTATGTGACAATCAGCGTACGTTTGTCTGTCTGTGCGCAACATTACTCAAAAACGGACTAACGGATTTGGATGAAAGGTCAGAAATGACACAAGGACCATCTCATTAGATTTTGGCAGTGATGCAGCTTGTAGTCTGGATCCACGGATTTGTTAAAGATTTCTGTATCATTGTGAGATAGCGGCATGACGTCACTGTAACCATGACAACAAGTGAACACTACATCATCTGCCTGCTGACGATCACATGATCCTACTACAAATCCACCGCTGCAGACTTAGTGGGATCCGTGGCAATTCATACAACGACTGAGCAGCCTTGGCGGACTACTGCGCTCTCTGAGTGCTTTTCTTGTTTTCAGTGAAACTGCTGCAGTCAATAAACTTCATCATGGAGGCAGAGCAAATTGCTGTGATGCTGTTCCACCTCCACCAATAAAGACAAAACTGTGCTTGGGTCTCTGTCCTCTTGTGACAGCTTTGTGAAACTTGATCTGCAAATTTATCTTGTTGTTGGCCTTACGCTGATTATTATGTTACATGACAGTTTCATAATGTCCTCTTATCAGAACTAACCAGTAACTAGAGCTGAAATAATTAATGATCAATCAGATAGTTCACTTAAATTATGTTCTGTTCTATTCATAGTTTGCACTTTACGCAGCAAGGTCAAGATCTTCCAGTATTATAGAGAGAGATGCAACAATAACTGTTTAAGCAAGAGGCAAGACTCCTTTTTAACAGAGGGAAACCTCCAACATGGCTGGATGGCCGTGGTCCCCCAGTTATTGTCTGTTATGTCCACTATGTGTTATCGCTTGTTGTTTGTTATTCTTTTTTGTATGTCTTTGTTCAGTTATGGTTTTATGTTATTCTTTATCTTTGATCTGCCAATGGGACTTGAGATGGAAATTAGCCATATGGCTGCAACCGCTGGTATTTACATGGAAATGCACATTAATATGAACTGTCCCATTTTAAAAATAAATAAATGAATGAATGAAATGAATGAATGAAACAGAAAGGACAAAGCCAAAATGAAGGGGGAGAGAAGACACAAAATGAATCATATGCAGTTGTGGTATATAAATGTAAGTAGAGTGAAGGGGAGGAGAGAGGAGGGATGTTCAGCGCATCACGGCTAGTTCTACAGAGGTCTAGGCCAATAAGATATGATTCCATAACTAAGAGATGATTTGGGGTCACCTGCACAGGAAAGTTTTAAGTGAGGGTGACAACCTGCCAAGCCCACACTGGGAGCTGGTTTCCCAGATACACTGAGTGTTTCCCACTGTTAATGGTAGCTATACTTAAATATGGCTGCTAAATTAAATAAATAAGTGTTTTATAATATTTTGCCTCTCTCATTTCCAGACTCTCCTGCCTCCTTGTCCCTGTTAATTCTCTACATCATCCTGGGCGTTGTGGCGGGAGGCACAGTGCTCTGTTGGTGCTGCTGGACACCTGGATGGTTTCTATGGCGCATCAGCATCTGCCGCTTCTTACCCTGCTGTAACTCGGCCTGTGCTTCCTGCCAGTTCTGCACTCACAACTGCACCCACAATCAAGAGCACCGACTGGCAAAAGTCACCCCACACACACCGGTCAATGGGACACCAAGGGGCACAGCCGCTACCACCAACAGTGCTGAGGAAAATGTTACCACGGCAACTGTGTAGAGCTGAGGGACTGTCCACCTGATCAGCGCTGGTATGGAGAGATGTGGGTACAATCAGCTAATGCTGAGCTGTGACCAGTGATGGACATGACCACGGATCTTTCTAATCAAGGTTGGATTGAAGTGGTCTAGAATGGGATGCTGACTGTATATAGGGGTCATTTTTATGGATAAACTGTGGGTTGTATGCTTTTAATGCTGGTGAGACTGCTGTTTTTGTTGCTATGAGAAGGTAAAGCAGGGTATAGTTGGATTATGGATTGTATCAAAGCATAAATGTATCTGAAAGTGTTCTTAGAATTACTTCAAAAAAATTTTTGTTAATATCACACAGTTGACCTGTTTTGAAATTGTCTTACATGACATGATGGCAGCATAATGTGTTTGAGAGGCTGCCTCTTGAGTTTGACAACTTCATCAGTTTTCAGAACAAAGTTTTTAGTGTAAGGAGTGTTTGCTCTTGTACTTGTCTGTTAGCTGTTTTCACCATGTCTTAGAGTTAGTAGTTATGCAGTGAAACTACACTTCCAATCCACAGCTTTGACCAAAAGTATGCCCTGGACACATGCAGAGAAAAAAGCCTCCGAGTCGCCCACCTGGTGACAACAGCTGCTCTCCCCTGGAGACTTTCCCTCTCCTCCCAGCAGTCTGCTGTTGTTCCTCATAATAACCGTGTGAAGTGTGGACAATGGAGCTCAAAGTCATCTAGTGCCTAGAAGTCAATCTTTAGGCTCAACTGAAGGAAATTAAGAATGAACTTCTAACATGCTATAGTCTGCGCACAATAAATGCACGACAGTTCTTCAACTTCAACTTTATTATTTGTCCCTTGAAGGCATTTGTTATGCAGCAGTTACACAAGCGTTCACGATAAACAATAAAATACTATTTAAAAGAAATGTTTAAAAAAAAACAGTAAAAACACAATAAAAACAATAAAATATCACACAAAACATAAGATAGACAGGGACATTAGCAGCAGTGTAGGTCAATTAGTGTAGTTCAGTGCAAACAGTCACTTAGTCAGCAACAGCAAGACAGAATAAAGCAAAAACAGCATAAAGTGCAGCACAGGATGTGATTCTTGCTAATTAAACAACTCAAATCAGCCAAGCTTTGTCAGCTCAAGTACATAGAACTAGCTGTGGCTGTGGGAGGCATATTTCTGAGGATTACAGCTGAAACATTAAAGGATAAAATGACCATATTTCACAATTAAAGTAAATTAAGTATAATTGAATTATGTTTACAATGAAATAATAATTTGAATGATTTCACAAAAAAATATTTGATAAGTATTCACCATTTTCTCCTTTATAATCACATGAAGTGCTGAAACCAGAAAAGGTTGTCATTTCCTGAAGTGTGTACATCATGGCTGCATTTCTGTCCATCAGTGTGTTAAGTTTGTGTGGTAGTGGACTGACAAGTGACTCTCTTTTTGGGGGTAAATTAAGTCCTGTCTGACCCTACTTTCTACCACCATGTGACTGTTGAATCACATGTGCTTTTTAAAACATGTTGGTGATGTTCAAAGCTTGTCTGTTGGCCACGTTAGCAGCACTGTCCAAGGAATCTGGTCAGTGACCTGCTGGTTCATCAGCCTGGAGTTTCTCAGGACCACTGATGTACTGCCAATGAAATGTGGTTTTGAGTGATTTGTATCTCTGAATAGATAACCATTGTATTTGGAACACACATCCATATGCCTGTTGATGTACTCCAGATCATGCTTTTTCTTCTGAGAACCGAAGAAGCCTGTTTGATAAAAGCTGAAAAATCTTAAAGAACCACAAGGAGAAGTCCAGCTGTTTTTTACTGAAGCTTTTAGGAGCATGTACATTTATGCTCTTCTCAGGGTGAAGCGTGATCTTTTGATTTCCATGTGGCGCCACAGTCAGGCCAAATTTAGAATTTGTCCAGTACTTTTTTGAGCTCAGATATCTGCACAACTGAGCACATACCCATCAGTCCTAAGTGTACTCTAGTAGCGTACTTGCATGTTAGATGGTGACCATGGTCCATGCCAAACCAACACTGTCTCCACAAAATTCCATTCCAATTCAATTAAAATTAATTCTCAAATAAGTTTTGAAAAGAAGGTAATTTTGTTTGTTTGAAATAAGCATCATTTCTGGCTTGTGAAATGATGGGAAAGTCGTCCATTTAGGTGGCAGGAGGCAGGGTTGGAGGCATTAACCAGACTTTCACCCAGAAGATCAGAGTTTCCATCCCATGATGGACAGGAGGCCAAGAGAGCCCAGATAGCCTTCTGGTTAGGTTTAGGAAATATCACGGTTTGTGAGACACCTTTAAATGTTTGAGCCGTGGTTAAGGTTGGACACCAAAATGACATGGTTATCGTTTGGAAACATGACATGGTTAGGTTGAAATATGATCCTTTCATTAAATGCTGAAAATGTCTCTGTTTTGTGGGTGGCAGGGTGACAACTCCTGCCCCAGCTAAAGTTTGCTTGGTTAGCTGAGAGGAAGTGACAGTGACTCAGTAAAATACTTTGGAAAAATACATTGATTCCAAACATATTTGTGACACCTTACAAACAAACAATCCAGCAGATAATGTGTTTTCCTCAAAACATAATTAAGATAGTTAGTTAGTTGTATAGGAACAGAATGTTGTGGAGACTGAGTTGTAATGCCTTCTCTGGAAACAAGTTGTAAATGTACCAGCCTGAATACTCTAAGCTGATGTTTGTTATTTAATGTTTGTGAGTTTCATTCCACATGTAGAAATGTCAACATTACACACTCATGTGACTGCTGAACATGTCATTCCAGAACAATGGACATTCATCTGCTCTTGCAGAATAACAGGTGCACTCTGCAAGTCTTTCCACCCTAAACTGGAAAAGGATGGCTTTGTGTACAGCTGCTTGGTCACACTGAAACAGGAAACAACAAACACAACCTGTTGTCACCTAACTGGAAACACACTAAAATACTGTATCATATGATGTTGTCTTAAAGTTGGAATATGAATGAACCATCATTCCACCCAAACCAGTTCACACCATGACCATTAAGCCTATCAGCACCAGGTAAATCCCTCTATATTTCTCAGTACATTGGCAGCAACAACAACAACAAATAAGAGAATGGAGGAAAACTTAGAAAGCACCCAAGGAAGGTTTCTGACACTCCAGATGAAAAAACTAGAATGTCACCGAGCCAAAACCAGAAATCATAGCCCCAGACATACACTACCAGTCAAAAGTTTGGACACACCTTCTCATTCAATGGTTGTTATTTAATTATTTCTACATTGTAGATTAATACTGAAGATATTAAAACTATGAAAGAATACATATGGAAGTATGATGCAAACAAAAAAATGTTCATCTTCAGTATTAATCTACAATGTAGACAATAATACAAATAAACAAAAAGCATTGAATGAGAAGATGTGTCCACTTTTGAACGGTAGTGTACACATAAGTACTATGGAGAGAGGTGTCTAAAAATGCAGAGTTTCTTTATGTGAATCTAGTCTTGCATAGTCAGACCATTCTCTGGCACCGACAGCATGATGTAGAACAGTCTGGCTGCACCTCATTATCATTCTGCTATAGGGGAAACAATGCTTTGGCATGTTTATATTTCTTTAAACCACTCACCATCATATTAGGCAAGGCCAAGTTACTAAGTTAGGAATTGCTTTGGTGAAACATTTGTACGCAGAGAGACACACACTGTCATTGAAACAAATAATTCCTTGGAAAAAAATACTAACAGGGCTGCATTACTGAATCAGCCAAATCTTCAGCAAAAAAACATCCGTTTTGATCGTGGTACATCGGAGGCTGCTCTTGTGGTAAAGGAGATTTTCAAAACAGTAACACATAGATAACAGGAATGGAGGAGAAAGCTGTGTGTGGCCAATGGCATGCTTTTTAGTCTGGAGTCCACATCTGGTGAGGCAGAATAATGTGAATCATACAAAAGTTTTTGCAGTGAGGTAAATCAGGTGGTTGATGTCTTCTAGCAGAATCTTCTGTTCTTTCCCAACCTCTGTGGAGAGTAAAAAGTACAATGAAGTCAGTCCCCATCTGTTCTTCTTACTCTCGTTCGTTTACCCAGATTGATGTTCCATGTGAGGGTTCATGTGTCCACGAGGCAAACTTTCTTTGTGGCATCCTGTAGATGGAGTAGCTCCATAACCTTTCCTCACTCTGCCACACTGTGTGTTGTGTAGCAATATTACACAGAGCCCCCTGCACCGTCTTTTTAGTGATTCTGACTTGTGTCTTTGGTAAGGCATAAGGCCATATGCCTAAACAAACACTATGTTTCAGACCCTCAGGTTGCCAGGCTGCAGCATACACAAGTATGCAGACTCTTATCCTTCTTGCTTTCTCTGAGACGGCACAGGAATTCACATACATCTGAATGCTCATGAACCAACACACACACACCAAGCATAGTATACACAGACTCAATGTACTCACACTTAGACATGCATGTGTGTCACTCTGTGGAAAACTCCAGCTGCATGTTTGTGCCAACAAAACTGTTCTCATATTGAACTGTAAGCTTGTATTCATTGAACATTTAACTGTTTCCATGGATCATTTCACTGCTGAGACAGTGACTCTGTGTTTGGAACCTCTTAACAAGCAGCCCTCCTCTTTTGCTTCCCCTGTAGCAGCCTTAAGGTTGTTTGCTTTTGTCAACAGTGGATCAAATGTGCACAGTGAGGAATCCACCACTCGGAAATCCAGTGTACCTGCTCAGAAGTAAACAGCACACAAGACGATTATGGAAGAGGTGGTGAACATAGTGGAGCATTTGGCAGCTGAACAAACTTCCCAGGATTGAGGACAAATGGCAACAACAAATTGTTGTGTTCTGTAGTTACAATAAGCTGCCACCAGAGGGCACTACTGAGCACATTAAGGTGATCACAGGTGGTTGCAGTCAGTGAGAAGGGGGAAAAAAATAAAGCATTGAAGTTTCTTCGCTGGTTATTTTATTTTCCTAAACTGAAAAACCACATTTGTGGCAATGAGGAAGGCAGTTTCTGTACCTTTACCTGCACCGTTCTTGCCCCACCCTGGCGAACCTGCTGTTGCTTTTCCTACTTGGCTAAAATTGTTTGAGAGCCACATGCTAGTTATCCATGCTACAGGGAATAGCAGGCCTGACGAAAGAAAACGTGCCATTCTTCTCCATGCACGGGGCACAGAGGAACTGTTTTACGCTTTACATGATACAGGTACTATCTAGATTTCTGCTGTGGACGGACTGAAAAAGCATTTTCTTCCCAAAGTGAATGTAGTTGCAGAACGTCACAAATTTTGTTAAAGGGCGCAAAGACCCAACGAGACTATTAACCAGTTCCTGGCTTCACTACATGAGCTGGCAGCAGCATGACAACAAATGAATCTGGAGATATGGAGGAGCAAATGCTTCATGATCAACTGATAGAATGTGTTGCTAATACACGCATACAGGACGGACCGTTGCTGCAACCAGATTTGACTTTAGCTAAGGCCACTACACTGGCTTTACAGATTGAAACCGGACTACGAAACGCTGATGTCCTTCCAGATACTACTGCAGCTGCACTGGTAAGAGCCATACACACCCAGCCACTGGAAAACAAACCCATACACCCAACCGGTGAAAAAAAAAGCAAACCAGCTTCAAAGACCACTCCTGCCACAGCTCAAGGCTGGGTTATGCTTTCCACGTGAACATGACGAGGAGAAATGAGACGCTGGGAAATCCACTTGAAAGACTGTGGCTTTTATACTCCATGCAGCGTCTGCTCCCAACCTGCAGGGGGCAGTGCATCGTAAACACACGTCTACCTGGTCTACTCTAGTACTGAACTACAGTAGAAGAAGTTTGCCATTGTTTACACCATTTACAACATGGCATTTTACCAAATAATTGCACGTCAACAGTTAGTTTTAATTTCAGGCCATGAATTGCTCAAAGCCCGGTTGTCATGGTGATCTCTGTGTGATGAATAGTATACATGAGTGTATTTCTGAACTTCTGCTGCTAGGAGCTCCTGTTCTTCCACCAGTTTTCCACGTCTCCACCCGCGTTGTTAGAAAAATTTGGAGATGCATGACACGGAAATTTTTTTTGCCAGATAAGGGCCGTGTGAGGGGGCGTGGCTGCTAAAATGATGTAATTCATCTGCACGGACCTCACGGACGCGCCAAGCATAAAACAAGCTTCAAGCTTAATAGATACAGGTTCATCTGTTTCTATTTTTCCAGTGAGCATGTACCAGACTCTCTTTCCTACATGTGAACTTGCTAAGCCTATAGTGACTTTCCTCATGTATTCAGAACAGTTAATACTAGTTATGGGATCTTTGCACGTCACAGTGACTCATGCTTACAGCAGAAGCTGAGGAGGCTTCCATTTACTAAGACAGACTGTTACTGATGAGCTCTCTTAATCTATTAGATGCATTTTCAGCTGGCTAAAAACAACTACTGCTGCTCTCTGTGCCACACAGGTTAGTTTCAAAACCAAGCTGCAGTTTAAACCAGGATGTAGTCATGTCTTGGTCTACACAACTGTGCAGTCCCTGAGGTTCTTCTTCATCTGACTCACAGGCTGCTTGGCAAAGAGTCAGCAGCTTCACACTGTGTGTGTTGCTTCTGGTATCCAGTGGCAACCTTTCAAGTCAGTCCCTGTTTCTATGAAATCTCTCCCAACCCCTTTGTCAGTTTGATTTGACTTTCTGTAACTGACTTTCTGACCCCTAGTTAAATTGGCAAGTTGGGCAGCTGAGGGATCCGTATTTTTTTTCAAATCTGTTGACACAAGGTCACTTCTCAAAATAAGCATTAATGTCAGAATAGGACTTCAACCATTTAATGAGGAAATGAACCTTAATTGTGTTTACCCAGCTTTTATTTTCTACAGCACTAACATCCACGTGCACAGTCTTAGAAACCAACAAGATGGTGGCAGTGTGCAAAGACGCAGTGGCTCAATGCTCTTTTTAGTGCCTGATATTAAGTTTGGCCGTGCAAACCCCATCCACAACCGAGACAATCTTTGATCATAGGCCTACAGTTTAATGAGGAAAATACGAGTGAATTTCTGCACTCACACAACATATCTAGGTACATATCCAGGTCACTGGCTGTTCTTCTAACTATTTAAGTAAGTATTTGACCTGTAGTGTTTTTTTTCTTCATCTTAAAGAGTGAAGAAAGCTCAAATTATTATTATTATTTTTAAGTACAATGCATGTGATTTTTAGGGACTTCTTTCAACGTTGCAAAAATGCAGCATTTTTATGAGTGCTACTTATTTACTCCATATAGGTTATGGGTTTAAGGTTAAAGGATAACCATGTAGCTGATGTAATGTCTCGATATTGTTTCCAGTATTTGCTTTCATCTATCCACTTTGTCAACAAACTCACTGCCTCAGATGAACAGACGAAGCACAAACTTTGGAAGATTAGGCCACGGTTGGATGCATTCAGAAAATGAGAAATGCCTGCAGAGCTTAACTCTGTGGATGAAACGATGATTCCTTTAAAGGGGAAGGTTAGTGGAATCAGACAATACATGCGTTTGAAACCGTATCCCTGGGGCTTCAAGATTTGTGCAAGAACAGGAATCTCAGGCATAAGCTGCGACTTTGATGTGTACTGAGGGAGTGTGCAGGGTGAACGTGCCAACGGCCTGGGTTCCATTCCAGCTCACGGCAACTACCCTGTCAAATAAGGCCATAAAAATAGCTTTAAAGTCTCTAACCATCAACAGGGATTGTGTGGAAAGGGTTCCTGCCTTCATGTTTCTGGGTATGCACTTTGATGAAGGTCTCACAGATCTACAGCATTAAAGAGAAGCCTTAAACTATATGAAATCTTCTTTAAAATCAGTTAAAGTAAAGTAACAAATTGTAATCTGCAGATCATCTGACACTGATTCTTAACAGAGCATAGTAAAAGCCATGAAACTAGAGATCATTTTAAAGGAATAATAATTTGAAAATAAACTAAATTTATTAGAACTAAATTACAGTGATAAAAAAAACAATGACCAAAAAAATCAATGAGATGGAATAGCATATTTTAAAAAAAAATACAATAAAATAAAGGAATAAATAAATATTGTCTGTAAAACTGTCTCATCAAAAGCCATGCTGAAAATGTTTAAGTTTGCATTCAAAGACATGATTAACTTTAGCCCATATGTTTAGTCCTGGCGGTACATTAATAGCACATCTGACTAGTAAACAACTACAAGACTAGGAATAATGATTCTAAAATGAATAGAGAAATAAAGAGAACCAATGTAGGAGCTGCAGTACAACAGTGTGGTTGGGAATGACTTATATGTGTAATCAGTCTAACCTGATCCCTCAGTCTGATTTAATTTGTTTCAGAAGGCCTGAACATAGACCACTACTCAAGTTATTCTTAGACTCTGGGTTATACTAGCCTCTCACTCATGTGTGTTGACATGTCAGGCAGCATTGTCCCATTGTTGCTGTGCTATCTCAGGAAGCCAAGCTGCTGAGTGTGTCAGTGATTCAGCTGAAACATTCTGTGACCCCATAAACCCTGTGGTCAGCCATCAAACAGCAGGGCACAGTGCAAACAGTCAGCGTTGAAGTGTGTCCTGCACAGTATCTACGGTTGACACAGACGGTGTCAGGACCGTTTCATTGTACCTAGACATATCCAGTAGGGTGGAGCCGAATATCCGAACATTCGGTCCCGACGGTGGTATCCGGATATTAATTTGGAGATCCGACCCCCACACCCTATGGAGTTACAGGAGTGTCACGATAACAAACAAACAAACAAACAAATAAATAAATAAATAAATTTAAAAAAGAGAAATAAATAAATGTGGAAATAAATGTAGAAATATAAAGACAAATAAATGAATAAATGTGGAAATATAAAGAGAAATAAATAAATAAATGGGGAAATATAATGATAAATAAATAAATGTGGAAATATAAAGAGAAATAAATAAATAAATGTGGAAATGTAAAGAGAAATAAATAAATAAATAAATATAAAGAGAAATAAATAAATAAATAAATATAAAGAGAAATAAATAAATAAGAAGGAAAATTTTGTCTTTGCCCCCCCCCGGCATCTTATGCATTTCTTCGTGTGTTTTCCATGATGAGGGTGTGTGCATGAAGTGCAAAATGACTGATCTAAAGAATTTAGTGTGAGTTCATTTGATTTACGTTGAACAGTTTCATTGGTCCACTGTGACCTGTTTGGTAATTCTATTGGTCTGATGTGACGAGGCTAAACGTATCGACGGCATGAAGCTCGTTAGCCTGTAAAATCTGTAGCTGCATCGTTGTATAAACCGCAGGGTTCAAAGCATGAGAAAAAAGTAGCGGCTTATAGTCCGGAAATTACGGTATGTACACATTTTACTCAGAGACAAATTATCTCCAAGGCAGAAGTGTAGTAAAACATTAGCAACCCCACAAATTAGCTCTGTCCGTTGCGCTGTGTTCTTCACGAGACGTAACTAGCAAGAGAAACGAAGCACCTTCGAAGATACGTCAGAGCGCTCACACTGTCATCATTTCTGACACCAAACGAGAACGAAGAGCGCTAATTTTGACGCTGTTTTTAAAACCCAACTGAAAATCGGCTTTTAACTTATTAACTTATTCACTTAACTTTAAAGACAGCACAATCAGTGTAATGCATGAATAATTGCATCACAGCATTGTATGAATTTATGTACTGATGTCACAGCATGGAAGCTATGAGCGCTCACCTGAGCTAAAGTTAGCATAATGTTAATGTCATGTCCATATCGCATCAATTCATTTATCACCTCAGGCTCTCAAGTCACGTTAATACAATGCTTGAATTTTACACTTGCCTCGTCCTGTTTCATGTTCAGCGTACAGGTCAATATATGATGGAGGGACTTTTGAAGTCCATGGGATATATCTTGCATACATTTTTATTAAAAATTATTTTTAAAAAACTAATGTTTTTTATGTTCATTATGATCATGTCTTTAGAAATTCCATAATTATTTATTATGGAAACAGTCACTTATTCATAAAAAAATGACTGGATATCACTAAAATGTCAACTAAATAACCGTCTGAACTTAATACCAACCACCTTCTAATGAGCTAAACAATAATAAAATGAGCTGATTCAGAAATAGTTTGGATTGTGTTCTTTTCATTAAGTTGAGATCATCATGACAGATACTTATTTTTTGGCAATATATCAAATTATATATGGAAAATAACAAATTGTATCTGTGTCCGAGAAATCACTTTCCACTAAGTTCCCCATTACAAAAACACCTCTAAAGGAAGTGTGTTAATTCCAGATCACATGACCTGATCCACATGATGTCATTTCCTCCTGAAGAAAAGACTGGCCAGACTCCAAGGCTTTCTGACTTATTTAATAGAAAGTAGTCAACAGGTTTACTACAATATCTTTAGAAATAACTTTCAGTTTCAATTTTACTTAATTGTATATATAATATTTAGAAGAATCTTTCTCTAAAATGCCATGTGGTGTTTGGTTATAGGCGGCCATGATTTTAGGCCTGAAAACAGCAAAAATGTCCACTATGTTACAAAAAGTCCAGCAATTATAGACTGACTCATATCTTCTTGAGGGACGTCTCTTGACCGCAGGAATTTCTCCAAATCCTCCTCCATTGCAGGTTGTGAACTTGTGATTCTCAGAAGACCAAACATCCAATAAGATTGATGTGACTTTTGCGAGATCTCGCAAAAACTTTTCCCAAGAAAGTTTTACAAGATCTCTATTTTCTTTCCCCCTCTCCATGTCCCTTCCGGGGCTCTGTATTTAGTTACCTTTGTACACAGAGATCCAATTCCACTTTGAAATGAACTGATTTTGTTCCCTGTTAGTCAGCATCAAAAAAGCCTCATCAGATCTGTTTAAATTCAACAGAGTACTGCATTGCATTTTCAGAGTCTTGGGTTAATACACTCATTGCTAGATGGTGCATCTCATTAAAGCTTGTTAGTTAGAAAAAATGCTTGTAGTGTCAAAGGAAAAAGATGAAATGACGATTTAACTGCACCACCCATACTCTGTATAAAACTATGACATGTAAAGACAGATGACTAGTACAAACTCACCTTAATGTTCCAGTGATGCATAAAAGTATTCTCCGTTGATAGATCATTCAGCTGTGTCACACTTAATGCACAAAAATTATATTTTTAAATAAATTTTAATTTATTTAGTGTAAAGATGTGCAACACGCTCATCATTCTGTGTCATATAAATATAAATGATCATTGTTGGGGTGGAAAATCTTGCCGTAGTTTCCTGTTGCTTTTTTGTTTGTTTGTTTGTTTGTTTGTTTGTTTGTTTGTTTGTTTGTTTGTTTGTTTGTTTGTTTGTTTGTTTGTTTTCTGGGGGCAATAGAAACAGCACCCAGTCAGTGCTGTGGTTCAGACAGTTTTTTATGTAGATATGCACCAATCCATGTACATTAAATATTCTTTCAGAGTATATGTCTTTTACCTGGAAGCATTAAATAGTTGATTTAAATGTAATAGGCCTGGAACTATGAATTATTAACCAAAACAATGAACAAGATAAAAGCGTGGTGTCCATCAGGTTTATTAAAACAAATGTGGTCTATATTTGTTCAAGCCATACCTGTATGTGGTGCTTAAAGGAGGCAAACCAGGACAAGCCAGATTTAATAACCAAAACAAACTTTGTATGAAAAAAGATTGTATATTTACAGTGTTTGCACATAACACAATATTTACAAAAAAACCTTCCACTCTTTGTAACCCAGTAGGTTGAGTTGCAGTTCAGATAGCAGACAACAGGTGGAGCTACACAGCAGCTCACTGCAGCCAGACTAACTGCAGACTCTACCACTTCAAGAATCCTCACACAATCCGGACTCTTTTTTCTTTTAGAAACCAAACTTTGTGTTTAAATTTGGTTTGTGCGCTCATTCAGATTTTTCACATCTTGTAACTCTGACCAGATTACTGTGAATATCATCGACGTTTACTCATGGGAGGAATATGCACCTTCTACGACATGCATTCTTCCATTTTCAAACAGGAATATTTTCCATGTTCCACCCCACCTCTACAACATACGATGTTATCAACGTGATTTACGTGTCCTCGCGATCAGCCTTTCAACATGTCTCATCTGCTCTGAGTCGCTGGATCCTTTCATGTGTGCCCAATGCATAAAAACACACAAATTTATTAGCAGTACATGAAGGTGTAATTATTAATAAGTTGGACGGAATGGCAGCCCATGTGCTTCTCATTCATCCATGTATAAAGCTTCAGACTGTGTGCAGGTTGCACACTTCAGTGGTGTGGCAGGAGCAGCCTCCTTGTAAATATCTCCAGTCCCTTGGGTTTGACCCTGTGGCTTTAAGAAGCGTGCAGCCGGTTGGTGAGGCCTCGTTGGCTCAGTCCGTGACATTTGGAAACACTCGTGCTCTCAGCCTTGGCCCCATTGTCATGACCAAACTTCTCCTCGTCCTCCTCGTCCTCCCGCTGGTCTCCCAGGCTGCACTGTGTCTCACATTCAACAGTTCTGTGCTCCCTGGCTATCATGAGGAGCATCTCTGCATCCACTGGCTGACTGGAGAGAAAGGGGTGACACATCGTCTCAACCAGCCCAACCACTGTCCCCAGGACTGCAAACAAAGAGCCCACCAAGTAGACCTTCAGCAGACCTCGGCTGGGCTTCTGGCTCAGCATTTCTTTGGCAAACGGGATCAGCTCCTGCATGCTTTCCATTTCCACCATGTCTGCTTCAGCTGAGAGACAAGATGTTGTGTGTGGACCTACAGAAATGAGGCACAGTGATAATTTATACAACATTTATACAATTATTCATAAATAATACAAAGGCATTATTCATAAATTGATTTAACTTTAAAACTGCCACACTTGTAAAACTATATCCTCTCTAAAGGGAAGATTTCTGTTTTATTTACACTAAATTTTATTTTTTTTTTTTTTTGTGGAGCTTGCAATGTTAGAATCTAAATTACAAATCTTTAAATGTTGCCTTTACTTTATTGTTAAATGCACAGCCATAACTATGAGTGAGGGTACTTCAGAAAATTCTTGACCTCACCAAAAAAACATTACAAGAGAAAGATTGTTTTTCCATTTTTTAGATAGTCTGCTTTAACTTGAATGCAGTCAGTCCACTGATGATCAAACTTCCTTATCTCTTCACAGAACTTCCCATCTTGATCAACAGCATTAATGACTTCATCATCATTCTGTAAATAGTGACCACACAAGATAGAAGTGCAGGCTGGATTAGTAAGATTCATAGAGTGACACTTCAAAGCTTCTGCCTCCTGTGCTGTGTGGATGGAGGCAGCAGCCAGCTTAAAGCTTCCCTCACCTCGTTCCTCAGATTGCTTCAAACATCTGACTTTTTGGGGACTCTGATGTAAGACTTCATAGCATACAGTTATGCCACAAAATGGGAGTTACACCACATGTGATCAGGTGAGGCTGAGAACCTTTTGAAGTACCCTCATAGCTTTAGAAACTGACCACTTTGGTTAATAGTAACTAACTAACCTCCAGTTTTAGAACAAATAGGAAAAACAAGCTCAACGCAAGCAAAACTTTGACACAAACGTGTTTGTGGGCTTCGTAGCTCTGAGCTATTTTACTAATTTCTAATGCCCCACTGCACTATACAGTTTTTACCAATGCCTTGATAGAGAGAAACAGCAACTTACCGTGAAGCAGTCTGTTGTTTGTTCTTTCTCCTCCTGAGCTCCAGTTTGTGATAAGAACACACCTTCACAGGATACTGTGGTCATTTATAGCCCCACTCTCTCCACCCACATGGTGATGGCAGCTGAATATTCATGGAGTCATAGGAGGCTCTGAGCCAGAACCTTTGACCCAGTTGTGTGCCTATCACACAGTCAACACTGTTTCTAATGTCCCCACTGATATTTAACAAGAGTGTCTGTAGTTAATACTATCTAATATGGAAATATTGTCACAGCATAAATCTCAGAACTTACAGTACATATATAGCAGCTGGTCAACTAAGGAATTTACACTACTGTTTAAAAGTTTGGAGTCACTCAGAAATGTCCTTAGTTTTGAAATAAAAGCATTTTTTTCAATGAAGAAAATATGAAATGAATGATAAATCCAGTGTAGACATTGATAATGTGGTAAATGACTATTGTAGCTGGAAACAGCTGATTTTTAATGGAATATCTCCATAGGGGTACAGAGGAACATTTCCAGCAACCATCACTCCTGTGTTCTAATGCTACATTGTGTTAGCTAATGGTGTTGAAAGGCTCATTGATGATTAGAAAACCCTGCAGTTATGTTAGCACATGGAGAAAAGTGGGAGTTTTCATGGAAAACATGGAATTATCTGGATGAACCCAAACTTTTGAACAGTAGTGTGTAGCTGCTGGTAAACTACAGGGAATTTATGGTGTTGGGTTTTATTGATGCTGCATTGGTGTCAGTGTACCATAGTAAATGTACTGTACCATCAGAAATATTGATGTGATAATGCCAGGTTTCTATCCCTGATTATATTGATGTTCTGCCATCAGTAATGCTGACACAAATCAACAGTAGCTCATTTTCCAACCTCTCTGACTAGTTATTAACATAAGCTTCCCCTGCAACCTCCAGAACTGCAGCACATTTGTGCAGGCTGCAGATGTGTTTGTAATTTCTGGTATTTTGTGCATTTTAAGCAGAGTTTCTAAATGGTGTCTGTCACCACAACAAAGAGCTTTTTCTTTTGTTTCTTGTTTTGTCTTTTGTGTTTTCTAAGCTTGCAGTGTGTTGATTACTGATCAGCATAACAGACAGATAGTTTTCAGTTTGTTTATGTCAGTGATCATTCTTCCACACATAGTTAGTTATGAGGTTCCACAGGGTTCTGTGCTAGGGCCAACACTATTCACATTGTACATGCTCCCCTTAAGAAATATCATTAGGAAACACTGCATGAAATAGCATTACTATGCTGACGACATCCAGCTATATTTATCTCTAAAGCCAGATGACACAAATCAGACTACTGTAATTCCTTATCAGAAGGATGTCTTGAAAACTCTCAGAAAAATCTCCAGTTAATCCAAAATGTTCCAGCCAGAGTTCTGACAGGAACCAGTAAGAGATCATATTTCTCTTCACTGACTCCCTGGAAAATCCAGAACTGAATTTAAAATTCTTCCCACCTCACACAGAGCTCTTAATGACCAAACTCCATCAGTCTTAAAGACCTTATTTACGATATCATCCTAACAGAGTCCTTTCCTCTCAGACTGCAGGTTTACTTCTGATTCCTAGAGGTTCAAAAAGCAGAATGGAAGGGAGAGCCTTCAGTTATCAGGCTTGTCTCCTTTTGGAATCCGCTCCCAGTTTGGGTCCAGAATGCAGATGTCTTTTCTAATTTTAAATTCAGGCTTAAAATGCTCTTTTCTAAAATGAGGCTATGGTTCAGGCTGCTCAGGTGACCCTGAAATATCCCTGATTTATACTTCTATAGGCCCAGACTCCTGTGGGAGCACCTCTCGTTCTCACCCTATACAATTACATACCAACACTGCAGATCAGTAACTTCTCACATATTTTCTCTCTTTCATAGTTTGGATTTTGTCCTCTCTGCAGATGAAGCTACATATTTCTGATCAGCACTTACTGGCCTCACCAACCTCCAGAGTGCATGCTGTTCTCTTTGTCATTGTCTGATTATCTGTGGATTTGCCAGATTTCTACATGCTCTCCTCCTCTGTCTCATCCTTTATGCCACTTTTGCCAAAGAGCTGCTTTAAGGGAGTTTTTAAATTTCTTGGATTTTTATGGTGTTGTATGATCTTCACCTTGCTATGTGAAATGCCTTGAGGTGACATATTGTGAAGTGATCGAATTAAAAAAAGGAATTGAATTGAATTGGCCAAAAGACGGGTGAGAGGCAGGTGACAAGGGTTTTCCCATCTGTTCATGGAGTCCATGTGAATCTGCCACATCAGCAGTCACCTGTCTAGGGAAAAGGTTGTGTAAACCTTGTCGCCCAGCAGTCTTTTTTTTTTTTGCTGCACCAACACTGACGCTGCTGCTGTGAACTATGGTCAGAGTGGAGCTGACCACAGGCACCACACACACTCAGGATGGTGATTCACGTGCAACAAACAGGAAGTACAGAGATGCTTGTTGTGGATCACAGAAACACTATCCCCTAATTCTCTCTGTGTGCCAGCAGCAGCATGTAGAAGAGCAGCCATCACAAACAGCAGCTGTTCTGTTTAGAAGCTTAGGTTTAAAAGACCTCACATTCACCTCTACGGACAATTTAGAATCACCTCAGCATGTTTCTGGACTGAGGGAGGAAGCTGGAATAAACCTACACGTCTACATGGGAATGCAGAAAGATCCTGGGAAGGCCGGGACACGAACCAGGGATCTTCTAGCTACAAGGCAACAGTGCTAACCACCAAGCCACTGTGCAGCCCTGTTCATAAGGAATGCCTGTTTTGTTTTGTTTTTTCAAATCTTTAAAGTCGTGAAAGTTGGTTGAAAAGTGGTGGAAAGCATTTGTAAATCCTCTGGCATTAATCTTATTGTCTGAAAGGAAGTTTAGAGTTAGGAGCAGAGAAAGCACAACCCTAAGTCTTTGGCTAACATTTAGCATGTGAGCTAGGAGAGAGGTATTCCACAGGTTAGTGGTTAATAAGCAGTAAGAGGCTTTGTCAAAGTGTCCATCAAGCCTGAGTTCATGCTGGTGGAAAGGTCACATACTGCAAATTTTACAAGTTCTTAAGTTTCAGTTCAGAATTCTATACACAGAGGCCACGTTTACATGAAGTTTTTTAATTTGGAATTAACTCGTGCTTCGCGTTTACATGGAAATATTAATTCTGAATTAAGGTTTACATGGACCGCACGTTTATCCCCTTCCTTAATTCCGCTTTAACGCTTGAGCGTTGGAAAGGATTCTGATTGGACAGGGAGTGGATGTGACGTATCTCTGTTTACCGGAAGAAAATAAACTCCATTTGCCACGGCATTTCTTTTCCCCAACAACATGGAGGAACAACTAATAAGCACGCTTTTCGCTTTGCTTTTTATTGTCGTTTTGAAACAGCAACTCGACAATGGCGTACTACTTCTGTTGCGTCACTTGAGAAGGAGAAGAGAGATAGAAAACCGGAGAAGGGAGGCAGACGACCAAACTGTGTACGTCGCGACGTGAGGAGACAAGCATGCGCAGAATGACGGGAATTAACTAAAGCGGAATTAACTGTATACATGAATAGAACGTACACAGGAATTAGTTTATTCGGAATTAACATCGGAATAAACCAGGTAGTTTATTCGGAATTAAGTTTATTCGGAATTAACACACACACACAGGCACGCACACACACACACACCTACACACACACACAGTGGATTCACAAAGATTCATTGTGAATGAGGCCGATTAGCTTGAAAGCAGCTTCCACTATTTTCCAACCATAAAACCAACCTATAAACACACTGATGTCCAGCTCCTCTGCCTCACCATCAGCAAATGAGAAACTTAGGGCTGGGTTTTATTTAGAAAATATTCCTTTCCTTTAGAGCTCTGGTGGTTTTACTTTTTGTCTTAGTCTTTTTGTCGACTGTTGGTTTCACCTGTTGTCTCATCTCATAGTCAGTCCTTTGTGTGTAGTTTTGTCTCTTCTTTCAGCTTGTGTTTTTTCCTGCACTGCTTGATGCTCATATTCCTCTGCTTTGTGCACCTAGTTTTCTAAACCTCATGCTCAGTTTTTGTTGCCTCCCAGTGCTCCCTGCGTTTTGATGGACCATTGTTACATGAGTTACCGTTTTATCGATTAGTAAAAAGCTTGCATTTTGAATGAAAGTACTTTTGTGTTTGCATTTTGACCCTCTCCTGACATTTCCATATAACAGTGTCCTTGTTCAACTTTAAAGCTGTTCCATGTGGTATATTCCCTACATACTCTGAGTCTAACCACATTCATATAGTGTCCATGAAAGCCTGATTGTATTTGTTCTTAGTCAAATCAGGCACACATGAACAGGATGAAAATAAACTGACAGCACACTAGCTGTCAGTTTATTTTCACAGAAAATACATTTCCTGACATACTAGATAAGAGACTAGCTGGTCTAACTTTGGTCCAACAGGTTAGCCAACTTTTAGGTGCATTTTAGTTAAAGTCAAGTCAAAGTCAGCTTTATTGTCAATTCTTCAATATGTACATGACATACCAAGAATCGAAATTTCGTTACTCTCTCTTCGTGCAACAGTAAACATTAAATAAAGGCTTAGAAAATAAGATATAAAAGGGCAAAAAAGAACAAAGGAAGCAAAACTAGAGCCGAGCAACAACTAAGAACTAAGAAAAGCAGAACTGAGTGAAATATAAACATGATCATGAGATAAAGTGACGGATTTAGTGCAGAATACTCAGAACAGTGCAAATAACTAACAGTCCAAGAAGTGCAAATATGCTTAATGGTTGAATGTGCTATTTCAGTGCAGATCAGAGGTTATTGACCAGAGTTTGTGTATGCAGGGTAAGGGGGTGGTAGAGAGGGTAGAGAGGGCAGAGGGTTCAGCTTCCTGACAGCCTGGTGGATGAAGCTGTTGCTCAGTCGGCTGGTCCTGGTCCTCAGACTCTTCAGTCTCCTCCCTGATGGCAGCAGGCTGAACAGGTTGTGGGACGGGTGTGTGGGGTCTCCTGCAATGCTTAGTGCTTTGGGAGTGAGGCGGGTGCTGTAGATGTCCTGGAGGGAGGGGAGAGAGACACCCACAATCCTTTCTGCTGCTGGAGGCTGCAGGAGGGTGCAGGAGTCGTACCACGCTGTGATGCTGCTGGACAGGATGCTCTCCATGGTGCCTCTATAGAAGGTGGACATGATGGGGGCGGGGCACTGGCTCTGCTCAGCTTACGCAGGAAGTAGAGACGTTGTTGTGCCTTCCTGACCAGTGATGTTGTGTTTCTGGTCCAGGAGAGATTTTCTGAGATGTACACACCCAGGAACTTGGTGCTGCTCACCCTCTCCACAGCCGCATCGTTGATGTTGAGAGGAGCATGCTGGGTGTGTCTTCTCCTGAAGTCAACAACCATCTCCTTTGTCTTCTCCATGTTCAGAGAGAGGTTGTTGGTGCTGCACCACCTGGCCAGGTTGCTCACCTCACTCCTTTATTGAGTCTCATCACTGTTACTCATGAGACCCACCACAGTTGTGTCATCCGCAAACTTTATAAAAAGATTGGAGCTGTGAGCTGGAGTGCAGTCATGGGTCAGCAGGGTGAAGAGTAGGGGGCTCAGCACACATCCTTGGGGGGCCCCGTGTTCAGGATGATGGTGCTTGATGTCTTGCTGCCGACCTGTACTGCCTGTGGTCTCCCTGTCAGGAAGTCCAGTAGCCAGTTGCACAATGAGGTGTTGAGTCCAAGCTGGTCTAGTTTGTGGATGAGCTGCTGGGGGATGATGGTGTTAAATGCTGAACTAAAGTCTATGAACAGCATTCTAACATAAGAGTCCTTGTTTTCCAGGTGTGTGAGGGCTGAGTGGAGTGCAGTGGAGATTGCATCATCAGTTGAGCGGTTGGTCCGATATGCAAACTGGTAGGGGTCCAGCGTGGGTGGGAGGAGGGATTTGATGTGGTGCATGACTAGCCGTTCAAAGCATCAGGATGGGGGTGAGTGCAGCTGGGCAGTAGTCATTGAAGGAGGAGGGGGATGACTTCTTCGGTACCGGGAAGTTCCCCAGAGCAGTCTCTCAATACACGACCAGGAATGTTGTCAGGACCCGGAGCTTTTCGTGCGTTGATCCTGCTGAGGGCTCTCCACATTCTCCGGGGACAGTGACAGCACCTGGTCACTGGGTGGAGGTGTGGTCTTCTGTGCAGGGGTGCTGTTGTTTGCTTCAAAACGGCCGAAGAAGTCATTCATCCTTTATCTGATTTTTTGGACTTTACTATTATGCCTATTCGTTTATTTGTTGTGTAATGTTCAGATTTATTATTTTTATTATTTCTATTAAACATACTACTGGCTACATACTTATTTACACATTGCTTAAGTGCTAATAAAAAGAGTTGTGTTGGCCTGTGTAAGACGGGAGGGTCTCAAACATTATCCCACACTATATGAATTGGGATAAAGATGAAAAGAACCAGGTCAACTGAGGGCAAAATGCAAGCAGCCTACACTCAAACACACCAACTCATAGCTGACACACACACATACATACATGCACTTACACTGTTCACACACTCACTTAGTACTAAAGGCCACTCCATGTCCTGAAGACTGCTGTGTTTAAGAACTGATAAAATACTAATGACTGGAGTTGGTGCGTCAACTAGAAGTTGTGATAATATATGACTGAGACAGAAGTCAGCAGTCAGTGGGGAAGGGAACAGTACTGAAAGATATATATGAATCATAATGGGGAGGGTTCCATTTACAGCATCCGGGATCTTCTGATTGGATGCCAAGAGGCTAAGAACATGCCTGTGCACCAACGAAGAGAGAGCTGAGTCTAAACCACAGCCCTTCTCCAACAGTTTTTGACCAATGAGATTGTTGCACATTCCATAAAAAGGCTCTGTGAACTTCATCCGCCTTCAGATTAACACTTTTGTTAACTGTAGTCCTCTGAACAGTAATGATCCTTGATATCAAGCTACTTGGCATTGCAGAATAAACAACTTCAACTGAGAGAAGTTGCCTGTCTGCTATCTCAATAAACGAACACGTTCAGCAGTAACAACTGATGCACTAGTTTTTAGGTTTTGTTTAGCTGTTGTCTGACATAATTACACAGCTGTTTAAAGTGTGTTTACAGTGTAGTTTTTGTCCTAATAATTACTCCGCCAAGGAATGCTGTGGAGTTATGTGACAATCGGTGTTGGTTTGGCCATCTGTCTGTCCGTCCGTCCGTCCGTCGTCTGTCCGTCTGTCTGTCTGTCCGTCCGTCTGTCAGCAACATTACTCAAAAACGGACTAACGGATTTAGATGAAATTTCCAGGGAAAGTCAGAAATGACACAAGGACCAAGTGATGAGATTTTGGCAGTGATGCGGCTTATAGTCTGGATCCACAGATGTCACTGCAACCATGACAACGAGTGAACACTACGTCTGCTATCTGCTGACGATCACATGATTGTGATCCTACTACAGATCCACTGCTGAGGACTTATCAGGACTTATCAGTTGTAGTATTATTATTATTGTTATTATTATTATTTTTTTTTCTTTGAACTTAGTGTACATGTTGAGAGATTTAAGGGTTGCTAATTTCCTCAGTTATTTAAAATCTCCTCACAGCTGAGCACATCTTTCATCAGAGTCTAGAGATCTGTAGGTGAAATGCTCTTGTTTTATCTCTTTTTGGCAAGAAAAATTGTGTAAACCCCTTAGAATGATTTGGTTTCCTGTATGAATTATCATAAAATGGAAAGTGTTTAGGTACAGACAAACAGCAGGTGTTACGAGGGTGCTTATCAGGTTTCTTTGGTAACTCAGACTTTCTGCTTCAGACTGTGCAGGTTCACACAAAAAGGGGACATTTAACGCATCACGTGACTCTTCTGCACAAAATCAAATGATCATGGCTCACCTACTTCCAACAACAGGTTGTTATAATGGAAAACTATGAGAAATACACTGCCTGGCCAAACAAAAAGTTGCCACCTGGATTTAACTAAACAAATAGGTAAGAGCCTTATATTGGATAATTACTGCAGTGATGAATATGTTTCAGCTGCAACAACTTCTTTAACTCTAGCTGATGCAGTGAGGAGCTTCTCATTTCTTCAACAACCATGTTGGAAGACATATCCTGTGGTCGTGGAAAGGATGGTAATCTGTCTCAGAAGGGTCAAATTATTGACCTGCATCAAGCAAAGAAAACAAGTTAGAAGATTAAACTACTAAAACCAGGTTATGAACCATCCAATGCATTGTTAAAACCTGGAAGGACAGTGGAGAACCATCATCTTCAAGGATCAAATGTGGTCGGTCATGTGGTCTGATGAGTCCAGATTTACCCTGTTCCAAAGTGATGGACCCATCACAGTAAGAAGAGAGGCAGATGAAGTGATGCCCTCATCATGGCTAGTTCCTACCAGCCTGTGGGGGTTAGAGTTATGATCTGGGGTTGGTCAGGCTCAGCAATGTTGATTAATCAATTCATGCAACTCTGGACAGAAATAAATGCTGTGACATCGCAGAAGCTTATCGAAACGATGCCACAGTGAATGAGTGCCACACTCAAAGCCAAAGGCGGTCCAACAAAATATTATAGTGTACAACTGTTTTTTGGCCAGGCAGTGTATAAAATGAATGACGTTTAAAAGCACTGCTACTGCAAATGATGCAAGACACACATGCTAGTAAAAAAACTGGTGAATACGTGTTAGTATATTTATTTTAACCAATCAGTGCAGCTGCTTATTTCTCATTGACAGCACATTAAAGTTGTTTAACTTTAAACTTCATATATTTAAACATGATATTGTACTGAAGTGCATTTAGGTCTGACACTGTCTCATATTGCAGGATAACACTTTAATTTGTGGACAAATCGAAGTGAAATTAATGCTACGATTGAATATTCTCTGTAATAAATACTGAATATTTTCACAGAAGCCTAATCAGCATGACAAATACATAAGTCTGCTAAGCATAATATGAATACATTTAAACCACAGGATACCCAGGTGTCATATAGTCATTTGAAACAAGACACAGACAGGAGAAGACATCGACATGCTCCTCTGTTCTCCAGAGCAAGGACTGCTACATGTGGCCTGGCTGCTCTTTTTAGACTTTGAGCTCCACCCATCCAGGAAATACCTGGATGGGCATGTATGAGTGATTGTAAACTTTCCATCCAGGGAGATTAAGGCAGATAGAGAGGTACTTTAGGATTTTCCACAGCAGCAGCTTCCTCGGTTGTGTCCTGCCATTGACACCTTAACACAGCAAACTAACTATGGGACCTCACTGAGATTATTTTGTTGTTCTTTCCAGCTTTATGCAACACAATTCTTCATTCTTGATTCCTGTTCACCAGCAAATGATTGTTGTCAATTAAACTCAAAGAGGTTTGAATACATAACTGGCTTGCAACAGATCTTGCCCAGATATGCATTAGATTGTAGATGTACACTGTTGTTCAAAAGTTTGGGGTCCCTCAGGCAATTTCATATTTTCCATTTAAACTCACACTTTTATCCATGTGCTAACATAACTGTACAAGGGTTTTCTAATCATCAATGAACCTTTCAACACCATTAGCTAACACAATGTAGCATTAGAACACAGGAGTGATGGTTGCTGGAAATGTTCCTCTGTACCCCTATGGAGATATTCCATTAAAAATCAGCTGTTTCCAGCTACAATAGTCATTTACCACATTAACTATGTCTACACTGGATTTATCATTCATTTAATGTTATCTTCATTAAAAAATGCTTTTCTTTCAAAAATAAGGACATTTCTAAGTGACCACAAACTTTTGAACAGTAGTGTACGTGTGTGTGCGTGTGTGTGTGTCTGTGTCTGTGTGTGTGTGTGTGTGTGTGTGTGTGTGTGTGTGTGTGTGTGTGTGTGTGTGTGTGTGTGTGTGTGTGTGTGTGTGTGTGTGTGTGTGCACCTAATAAGTATTACATTTCTCCACTGTCTCAGGTGTTCCTAGCTTTTCTCTTCTCTAATGTTTACCACCTCATGATACCAATAACCAATAAATAAACCTGGGCCACAGGAAAACAACAGTCTGTTATCAAGAAACACATCACAGCTGCTCTCCAGAGCAACTGAAGGCGAGACAGTACTTGTCTTGACACAATACGTGTGTGTGTGTGTGTCAGAAGACACACCCTGTTCTTGGTCTTAGTCAGTGTGTCTGTGGCGAATGAATAAAAACATAATGTGTGTGTTCAGCTGGCCCTGAGGCTACTATTTCTTCACACACAGGTGACGATCATCAGCGGGTGAACACACATCCTGGCAAAGTTTAAACACTGCCTGCAGGGCATGTATTCCTCTGGGGAATGACTTTTTCTGTGTGACAGTGTTTCAAGCGTTATTTTCCAGATGAGACAAAACAACAACACAGTAGTGTGATTAAACTGTGTTACATACATTTTCTTGATACTGATTGCAGATCAGTGATCCAGCATCATGTCTTTGGGCATACATGGAGAATATGGCAAGTGTAGTTTTTGTTAAAACATGCTTGTTGAACTTTCTGGCATTTAAGGAATTCAGCTGTTTCGTTTTTCCAGCTTTTGTCAGCCTCTGCAGAAAAGAATCTCATCCAGACATAGACATTGGTGTGGACAGACACTATAAAATACGCACTATGTACAAACTTTGATATATTTGGCAGATAGTACAAAAGAAATAATGAACCTTGTCATTGTGGAAAAAAGTATTTCAGAAGAATGTTGACTACTGTTGTAATTTGTGAGCTTCACACCCTGTGGTTGTATGCCATCATTGGACTACAGTAACCACTAACCCTTAACTGAGAGAATCTTGTCTGCAAATTTGTTGTAACTGCTGTCAGTTTATGAGTATAAACTCTTTAAAAAAGGATTATTGGAATTTTTGTGTAGAACACAAGCCTATATTAAAAAGTGTTACCTGTTCTGAGTTTTTAATAGAATTTCTGTTAATATTTAATTTAGCATTTGGATTATGTTTGTAGCCATTTAATGATGGTGATTATGACCTTGTTTTCAGTGCGGCTTTATTGGTGTTGTAGGTATCTTGTCTTTATATTTTTAGGAATATCGCACTAGCATTTATTAAGTTTCTATCAAGAGGAATGTTCTCGCTGTGACAACATTAGGATCTATGGCACTCCTGAAGAAGCAGAGGGTAACAACATATGTTGCTTCCTATAAAATGTACTGAAAGAATCACTTAACTTTCCACCTGATATGGAACTACAGATGGAGAGGACACACAGGGCCCTGGTGTCCAGACCCACCGTCTCATGGGCAAAACCCCGCTCCATCACTGCTAAGTTAACAAGCTACAGAAGAGGAGATGATCCTCAAAGCAAAGCAGAATAAAGAGGTTTTCTCCAATAACACTCGATTCTCTGTGGACCACAACTACCCACCCACAGTTCTAAAGATCACCCAGACCACCCACAGTTCTAAAGAGGCGAGCTGAATAAGCCAAAGTGTAGAAAATACTAAAAGACAGGGAGATCAGGTGCCCAGATAGCTCAACAGGTCAGGTCAGTGGGCGACCCATGAACAGGGGCTGTAGTTCCTGATGCAGTGGCCTGGGTTCAGTTCCTGCTCACTGCCTTTGCTGAAGGTCGTCTCCCTACTTTGGTGTCTGCCTCTTCACTAGCCTGAGAAATAAAGCCAAAAAATAACTTTAAAAGACAGGATGATCACGTTCCAGACTCCATACCCAGCAAGACTCCGGACTCCGGTTTCTACAGCTGAAGTGGCTAAAGACATGGCTTCATGTGGATTTCCAGTCACCATCATACCTGCACCAGTAAGCCTGGACCAACAGGAGATCCAGCTCTTACCTACATGGCAGAATCGCCGGGGACCGATGCACAGGAGCACCGAATACAGCTGAGGCACAAACGAAAGAAGAAAAGCAGTCAGAGAGCGCAGGACTCCACCAATTCTGCTCAGTCATTGTAGGAATTCCCATAGATGAAATCTTTTTAAAAAATTGTGGTCCACAGCGGTGGATTTGTAGTAGGATCACAATCATGTGATCATCAGCAGGCAGCTGATGTAGTGTTCACTGGTTGTCATGGTTACAGTGATGCCGTGCCACTATCTGGCAATGATACAGAAATCTTTAACAAATCCGTGGATCCAGACTATAAGCTGCATCACTGACAAAATCTAATCACTTGGTTCTTGTGTCATTTCTGACCTTCACTGAAAATTTCATCCCAATTCATTTTTGAGTAAAGTTGCGAACAGACAGACAGACACACCAACTTCAATCACCACATAACTCCATCATGTACCTTGACGGAGTAAAAATAGTTGGAACACAAAATTTCAGCCATGACGCCATCCATTATGTAGCCATTTCAAAGGGCCCTAGTACTTCCAAAGGGCAGGATATCCCTACAGGGGGCATGACGTCTCAAACCCCTGAAAGACTGGCTTAGAAAGAGCCTCATTACTGGAAGCAAAAGACTCTGAGGAATGTTCTGACAGTCTAGTTCAAACTATGTATGCAGTACTTCTCTTCCAATGTGTTCATCTTTCTATGTTCATAAGAATTACAGGGATGTATGACGTTTATGTTGCTGAACAGAGCACAGGAAGAATCTCAGTTTATCATTCACCCTTAAGAGACCATGGCTGACAACCATAACCTGAAAGCTTTTTCATTTAACATAAACAGGTTCCTCAATCTGATTAAAAGAAGCACAATCTTGAGTTAAATGAAAAAAGAAAATGCATAAATTGTGCTTCTATAGGAAACACACCTTAGTGCTACTAAACATGAGAAACTTAAAAGAATGTTCTTTTCTAAAGTGTACAAAGTGTGATAAATCAGGCCATGGGAGAGGAGTAGCCACTCTACTGTCTCAAAGAGTTACATTTGAACTGCTTTTGGAAGTAAAAGACAAAGAAGGAAGGGACTTGTTAATCTCAGGATAACTAGAGGGTGCACAAATAACATTGCTGAATGTTTATGCCCCCCCACATCTTTCTATAGGCACATTTTTGATCTGATCACAAAAGCAACAGGCATTCTTATATGTGGGGGTGATTGGAACATACAACTTAACCCTACATTAGATGCTTCAAAAGAATCAACTCCACAACATAAGAAATTGAACCTCCTAAGACCCAAGCTTTGGTTGGGCTTGTATTTTAGATTTCTTCTATAGTTATTTGGGATAAGGAGTAACCAATAATATAATAATCAGATAATATCTAATATCTGATCTGTCCATAGGGTTTTCAACTCCCAACTCCAGAAGAGTTTCTCCTGCATCACGGGGAGGTTGGGCACATGGAATCTGAGTGGTCCATGTTCAAAGCCTCCATTGTAGAGGCGGCTGTTAGGAGCTGTGGCCTGAAGGTCACTGGTGCCTGTAAACCCAAAAAAACCCTGGTGGACATCAGCGGTGAGGGAAGCTGTCAGGCTGAAGAAGGAGGGCTTTCGGGCCTGGCTGGCTCGGGGGTCTCCTGAAGCAGCTGACAGGTACTGGTCAACCAAAAGGGTGGCAGTTGCGGCAGTCGTGGAAACAAAAACTCAGGTGTGGGAGGAGTTCAGAGAGGTTATGGAGAAGGACTTTCAGTTGGCCTCAAGGAAGTTCTGGCAAACGCATTGAAAGGAGCCAGTTGAGGTGGTTTGGCCATCTGATTTGGATGCGTCCAGGGAGGCTTCCTTTGGAGGTTTTCTGAACACGTCCACGTGGGAGGAGACCCGGGTAGACCCAGGACTCGCTGGAGGGATTATATATCTCGTCTGGCCTGGGAATGCCTCAGGATCCTCCAGGAAGAGCTGGAAAGTGTTTCTGGGAGGAGGGATGTCTGGAATGACCTGCTTAGTCTGCTGCCTCCATGACCCTACCCTGGATAAGCTGAAGAAAATGGATGGATGGATGGATGGATGGATGGATGGATGGATGGATGGATGGATGGATGGATGGATGGATGGATGGATGGATGGATGGATGATTGTTACATTTTATTAGATTTATATCTCATTATTATTATTATTATTATTATTATTATTATTATTATTATTATTATTATTATTATTATTATTATTATTATTATTATTATTATTATTATTATTATTATTATTATCATTATTATTTTTATTATGAACAATGCATTCTTTTTGAAAAACAAAAGATGTCCACGTATGTGGACAGCAGGTCTTAGGAGGCTACGGTATTCATGTCGGAGCTGGGACTAATAGACATTTGGAGAGATCTTCACCTGACAGTACGGGATTATGCTCATTATTCCAACTCACATACTGTCTAGTCCAGGATAGACTATATTTTCATGTTCAAAAATGACTGTCATAGAATTCCCAACTGTGAGATAGGAAATAGTGATTTAACTGACCATGCACCGCTGTCTCTGCTGCTACGAATCAACGACGAACTCAGAAACACACTATGGAGAATAAACTCTAGGATTCTAAGTAATATGGAGTTTAAAATACAGATGACAGAGGAAATTAAAACGTTTTTATAAGAAAATGACAAGGGGGAAGTTGGTCTGGAATTTGCATGGGACACACTCAAAGCAGTGGTTAGGGGGAAGATTATATCTTACTGTACATGTAAAAACACAGAAAGGAAAGAGAAACTACCAAAACTGAACAGTGAATTAAAGGAGATTGAAACAAGGCATAAAAGAGAGTTAAATCCAAACCTCATGTTAAGACTTAAGAAAATTAGGAATGAAATAAGTACCCAGTATACACAAGAAACAGAAAAAAAGATGATTTATGCAAATAACAATATTATGAGTGAAGCCCAAAATTCACAAAACTATTCATTAACGTTGACAAGACACACCGGTGAAGTAAAACCCATTTCAGGTTCTACCTCATGGAGCTCATGGAGAGAATGCCAAGAGTGTGAAAAGCTGTAATTAAAGCAAAGAATTAAAATATAAAACATGTTTTGACTTCATTTCACTCTTTTTTGTTTACTACATAATTCCAGATGTGTTCATTCAGAGTTTGATGCCTTCAGTGAGAATCTACAAAGGAAACAGTCATGAAGATAAAGAAAAACCATTAAATGAGAAGGTGTGTCCAAACTTTTGAACGGTAGTGTACATCCCCTTGTTGACTTTGTAAAACAGTTGTTTACAACTTGTTTGACATTATATCATATAAAAGAAAAAAAAGGATAAAGAGAAGAAAAGAGATTCAGGTTGTGCTCTAGATGCTGAATACTTGTTAAAAGTTAGGTTTCAGTGTTCTTGAGGTGTTTTTGTTCTTTGAAAAAAAAAATTTAAAAAAAACACCACAGTGGCGACTGAAGAAAACATTTGTTTTGTGTGTATTTGGTCAGAAACCAAAAGTAACCAAAGTATTAAATTCAAATGTTGAGGAGCTACTTGAGAAGTCGGAGGGTAAAGTTTTAAGTTTATCCTCATTGGCTCTGGATATCTGGACAAAAAACTGGACAAATATCTTTTATAACAAAAACTAATTACAAACCACCAACTGGCCTAATCTCCATCATGTCCACTGTGGGATGCTGCTGCTGACCTTCCTCCAGCCCACTGCTTCCAGCTGCCCATTTCCACCAGTCTACTCTGCATCACCCTCACTATGCTTGATATGTTCATCTACACACTGTTTGAATTTTACTACCAGCTATATATGTAGTATATTTAATGCCAGAGCCGTACATCATAACAGGAATCAGCTTCAATGTTGGCTTGTACTTTGTATGTATCATCTATGTTACTCTTATCATGCATGTATCCCAGTTATTATTGTTGTGTTTCTCCTTGTGCTTTTGGTCTTGGTTCATTTGATGTCTTTGTGTTGACTCTGTCTGCCTGCATGTCTGAGTGTGTGTTGATTCATGAGTGAAGGGAGTGGTGGTGAAGGGTGGGGCTCTGACACACACTGTATCACATCTTCCAGGTGTTTATAAAGCAGCAGCCAGGCAACACACCTCACTTTATTAAAGCAAATAACAGAGGTGACAGAACACCGACTGCCAGGTGAGTCTCGCAGCAAGATTATAGTCTAGCAGCTGGATGTTTTTCTCTGTTCGCTGACAACTGCTTTGTTTTCTCAGACTGAGAGGAGGAACACGACATGAGAATACTTTTACTTCTAATTGGTAAGAGATCCCTGATTTTTTATTTTGCTTTAATTCTTGACTTATATAGTTTTTTGACCTTCTGCTTCACCAAGTGTGTTTATACAGCAGATTTTTAAAACACCGTCAGCCAGCAGTTGGAAGTCTTTGCAGCAGCTGATCACACTTATCGCTCCATTTTCTAACAGAAAGGAGGAAGTAGCCTAACATGAACTGCTGAGGTGAAAATGAAAGCTTCCTGTGAAAATATTTAAAGGAATTAAACATTGAACCTTATAATGTGAGTCAGCAGCTTCAGTATGACTGAGTCTGGTTTGGTTCAACCCTATTGTTGATGCACTGCCACAACTTTCATGCATTTTTTATGTATAAATTTTCTACATTTACAAGGCAGGAGGATAAATTAACCTTTTCCTTGATAGTTCCCACTTGGGTTTGTGTGGTACGTCAGGATTACTACACAGATGTGGAAATAAAAGAATTTAAAATCATTTCTAGATCTTGACAAGTTATAAAACACTATATTGTTCAGTTCCAGACTAAATGTTTTGTTCCTTTGTAGACACTGTGATCTGTAAGTTGTGATGCACAAATGATAAACTGAGGCTTAATATTGTTGAAATTTCCCTTATTTTTCTTAAGAAATTTCAGGTTGTTCATTAGGCTTTATAAAAAGATAGTTCGTTAAATGTGAAAATTGTCAGAATGTACTTTTTTGCACGAAAACAAAGGATACATTTGGAGTTGTGGTTATTTATTGGTTATTATATTGTGATTTTATTGGTCTGGTCTATTGAGATGAAATTGGGCTGAATGTGGAACCTGAACTAGAATGAGTTTGACACCCCTGGTTTAGACACTCAATCATTTCTGCTGTATACTTGTTTAAAAATCTATGTGAAATGCCAAAGCATCCTCAAAACTGCATAAATATTAAAAGAGAAATTATCAATATTAGTCACTTACTTTAGCTGCTGACAGATTACACGTCTGTGATGCTTTACATCCAGCACCAGCAGGTCAAATTAAGGTTTAACCAAACTACACTACTGTTCAAAAGTTTGAGTTTAGAGCAACTTTAACTAATGTAGAGCAACTTTAATTCATGTACACTATGATTCAAAAGTTTGGGGTCACTTAGAAATGTCCTTATTTTTGAAAGAAAAGCATTTTTTAATGAAGATAACATTAAATGAATGATAAATCCAGTGTAGACATTGTTAATGTGGGAAATGACTATTCTAGCTGGAAACAGCTGATTTTTAATGGAATATCTCCATAGGGGTACAGAGGAACATTTCCAGCAACCATCACTCCTGTGTTCTAATGCTACATTGTGTTAGCTAATGGTGTTGAAAGGCTCATTGATGGTTATAAAACCCTGCAGTTGTTAGTACATGGAGAAAAGTGGGAGTTTTCATGGAAAACATGGAATTGTCTGAGTGACCCCAAACTTTTGAACAATAGTGTATGCAGGTGGCTTTCAATCTGAATGCATACATTTTCCCGTAAATATTTGTTTCACCTCATAGGACTTCTAAAGTATGTCATGATAAATGTCAGTATAGACTGTAAAGTGAGACAGTGATGCTGATGTCTGATTTGTTCTGTCTTTCTCCTGACAGCCACTGCAGCAGCATCACAGTTCCAGGATGACTGCTCGAGGGGGGCATGTTACCCACCCAGCGATGACCTGCTCCTGGGCCGAGCTCACCAGCTCCAAGCATCCTCCACCTGTGGTCTCACCGGCTCCGAGGTCTTCTGCACACCCTATCAACAGGTAGAAGCACAGTCCTGTTTAAAGGACATTTCATCTCTGTGGGTGGAAGTCATTTTAGACACAAGTTTGGGTCATTCCTTTGCTCTATATAAGTATCAGCTTCAACAAGAAAAAAAGAAAACCCCTGAGATCAAACCCTCTAGGTAGACTTCTCTGCCAATAAAGGCTGAGTTCAGTGGAGTTCAGTTTAAAATAGAAAAAGCATTCCAAAATTCAAGTTAGAGTTTTGAGGTAGAAAAAGGAAGAAAACTAAAGTCCTAAAACGTTAATATTGGCCTCATACGCCTCCATATCAGACACTGCCTCAGCTAGTTGTGTTCACCCAGGCTACGTATGGGTCTCTACATGCTGTTTGCTCTGACAAGGCAAGCGGTGCAGAGGTCACGGTGAACAGACAGACATGCACAATCCAGCTGCTGGTGGTGGGTTTTGTCAGATTCCCAGCTGTCCATTTGTGAAACTGTCTGATTTTAGTGCCAGAGCATCATTTTGCAACTGTACTCTTGACCAATGTCTAAACAGTCACCCCCAGTCTGTCTGCTTGCACAGAGCAAACAATCATGACTGGATGTAAATGTTAATTTTGAAATAGGACTTTCACTGTCCAGAGCAGAGGACATGCACTCAAACCTGTAATGTTGTAATATTTTTCTTTCTCTAAAAGGAGGGAAAGGGTCTGTACCTGGATCCAGTTCACAAAGCAGAGCGAAAATAGTGTCCTCATGCTGAGATACTGGTCAGTTATATTGTACTAAAACAAGTGAAACTGCACTTAAATTGTGTGAATAATTCAAGCCTTCCTAATTGAAGAAGAAAAATTCCCAAGGCAGAACATTTTTTACACAGATGCTGTATAAGATATTTAATGTGCAGAATTTGAGCTTTGTAGTGGTATAATGACAAGAAGGATTGTGCAGCTCAGGTCACAGAGATGCACCACTTCCCAAACTACAGTCCAAAGTAACAAATAAGGTTAGGGGGGAAATTAACTGAATACTTCAGCTTTCATCTCCAAAGTAAAAGTAAAAAGTAGCTTTACCACACTATAAAAACTAGAAAAGCACTCAGAGAGCGCAGTCCTCCTCCAAGGCTGCTCATTCCCCCATATGGCAGAAATGCAGCGTTTTTTATTAGTTATTGATCAGAAATCACGTCACCATACAATGTGTCCATTTGATATAGATGTACCCACAAACAAAATGACCTTGCGCTGAGCACAGGTGTGTGTTCTGCATGTGTACGTTATGTACGGATACGGAATAGCGTGATCTAAATATGTAGCGGGCAGCAGGAATTGATGAGACTCAGAAACACCCCCACAATTTAATCAGTTGTTCCTTGGATCATTTCTGATGGATAAGTCCTGATAAGTCCTCAGTGGTGGATTTGTAGTAGGATCACAATCATGTGATCATCAGCAGGCACCTGATGTAGTGTTCACTTGTTGTCATGGTTACAGCGACGCCGTGCTGCTATCTGGCAATGATACAGAAATCTTTAACAAATCCATGGATCCAGACTATAAGCTGCATCACTGCTAAAATCTAATCTCTTGGTCTTTGTGTCATTTCTGAACTTCCCTGAAGATTTCATCCAAATCTGTTTGTCCGTTTTTGAGTAATGTTGCTAACAGACAGACAGACAGACAGACAGACAGACAGACAAACTAATGCCGATTGTCACATAACTCCACTGCGTTCCTTGGCTGAGTAATAATGCAGTTTTACATTTTGCAGTTTTGCCCAGTGACGCTGCAATATCTGCTGTTAGCTGTTTCTCCATTATATTTTCAGCTTCAACAATTGCCTTTTTTGTTTGGTGCTGATGTTAAAATTGAAGTTTCAAATCTAAAAGAAACCTTAAAGTCAGAACAGCAGATGTTTGTGTTGATGTTGCATAACCTTCCTGGATCACAGGGTGTGTGCTGAGTTGGATTAGCCTTGGGGAACGAATAGTTGTGTTAGGTGTGGACCCTCTTCTACTGATCAATGCTTTCCCTTTAAAAAAAAAAAAAGTTTTACCTGAGCTTCACTTTGTCCAGACAGGGAGGGGCAGGAAGGCAGGAACATTCAGCTGTACCTCAGAGCTGACGCACTCATGACACACAGAGACAGGAAACTAGTCTTGTCTTGTTGCTGCATTACACTGAAAAGAAAAAGAAGTGTAATGAATAAATTACAATATCGTCCTTTACAGCAGAAATACTGTCATTGTTACTTGGTCTAGTGGCTAGTTGTCACTGGAATAGTGTAAACATAGTAATGTAGACAGTATTGAAGTATAGTTTTGATAGTAATATGAAAAACAGAGTATGTTAAAGATAGGTAGATTCTTTATTGTCATTGCTATTTCTGGTTTGATAGTTCTCTTTGTCACAGCAGCATAGAAAATAGAGGGTAGATGAGGAGCTGACTATGTTTTCACAAATCCTGGAAAACTTAACACTGTGTTCCTTTTGATATATGGGAATAAAATGGTTTTTAAATATTTGAATTTCAGTTGTTGATAATCCAGTGCAGTCCTCTCCCACTCAGCAGTGATGAAAAGTAGGCTTAGAGTTCTGACACACTGGAACAGACCAGCAGTCAAGTAGGTAAAAATTAGTTCACAAAGCAGAGCTAAAGTAGTTTCCTCACACTGAGATACAGCACCCAAGATGTATCAGACAAAAAAGAAGCAACATTTTAACCCTGAAAAATAACTTCAGCAATCGATTCTAAGGATTCCTGTAGGTGCCATCTTTTTGAAATAGAAAACTCAAATATAACATGTTCCCACATTTTCTCTATTGCTCCTCTGCTGTTCACTTTATTTAAAAGTATAATATGTGCAGACTGTAATAGAAAGTGATTAGGCCCACCAGTGTGCATTAGTATGTACTATATTGGTATTTCTACACAGCAACTTAAAACATAGAACACAAAACTTTGCTGAGGTAGGGCTGTCATAATATACTGTTAAGGATAAATGTTTCTTGACTAATATATAGAATCGGTTGTCAATGTTTCTGTGAGCTGAGGTTTGAATACTTGTGCAGCGACCAGCGATGCATTTACATCAGATTAATATAAAAATGCAGCATATAGAGCACCTCTTGCTGCGTCGGAGTAACTGATTAAATGTGGTGAAGATGACGTGGACACACCTTTGAGTCTTTGAGAGGGTTAAATCTTTATCAGCTGAGATTAGATAAGATCACTCTTTTGCAATGAGTAAAACACTACACACTTCAATGCAGTGTGGCTAAGAGGACTAGTGAGGGCTCCACTGAATGGCAAAATCATTGCATAACATATAGCTGGGGTAAGTCAAGACTCAGGCAGGGTATACGTGGAGGGGGGTGGACTGAGTGTAGGTTTATCTGCTCAACTTTATCTGACTGGCTGTGACTTATCACTGAAGAAAGAGAAGGTGATGATAATTCAGAGATAACATCTCTTTAATCCTTCAAGCTTCACATTTACATAATTTATGGTGCTAATAAGAGCCGTGACGTTCTATGTTGGAAATCAGCCTAATCCAGTCATGCACACAAACACCCAGTCAGTGACTTTACATGTAGGGGAAACACTTTTCATGAAACACACAGACAAATCAGAAGTCTGATGTCGCATCTCTGTAGATTAGTGCGGCGTTTAGAACACCTGAAAGTGTACCTGTTGAAGCTCTGTCCATCCATCTATTCACTCAGACAAGCATGCATGCTCACATTCACACCTATGGCCAATTTAAAGTCACTATTGAAGCTGTCATAAATGTCTTTGGACTGTGGGAGGAAGCTGGAGAATCTGCAGACTCCTCACAGAAAGGCCTCAGCCAAGCAGGTGGTTAGAATCCAGGACCCTCTGGCTGTAAGTACTGGCCACTGCACCACTGTACCACTGTTTTAAAGCACCACACCCAGTAAAATTATAATTTTATGTCATCATCCAGAATAAATGCTGATAAATCAAAGGTAAGAGCTGAACTCAGCAACCAGAAATCCATTACTGGGTTCAATTTAGGGGAGAGTTGTATACAATATTACAATATGAGTCATTCTAGAATTGGAGGACATTTTACAGCCCACCCATCAAATTTAAAATAATCCATGTACAAAATACTAAAACATTGAGTTGTTGTGTAAATGTACTTGTCCTGAGACCAAATCCAAAAAAAAAAAAAAAAACTAGGAGAAAGAAATGTTTGAAAATATTTTTGAAGTCTGGAGTTCCCATTAAAACCCTTTTTCTCTTGTCCCACTCCCTGATGACCAAACTGAAATAAATAAAAACAGTTAAAATGAAACAGTTAAAATGAAATGTAAACCTCCTTTTTTGGGATTATTTTTTCTTTGATGTCCCATGTAACTGTGGGAACATTTTTTTAATCAACATAATATTTTCAATAATAATTATTTTGCCTGGAACATGTGTCTCACATGTTAGCATAAGCTTTTTAGCTGATAGAAGAAGAAGACAACAGTGAATCACATGAAACGCTGGAATTAACATCATTAAACAGTTTTCCTACAGAATGTCTAGAGCAAAGCTATGTCCTCTCTTCTATTTTCCATATTTTCATAACATTGTCAGCCTTGATTGAATGTCTCCCTCCAGCTCATATTATCAGGATCAGACTAATTCTTTGGACTGTTTTCCATCAGTCAGTTTGTCCTCTTGGTCAGCAGTAACAGCAGCTAAATATCTAGCTTCTACTGCTGAGAAAAAGATCACATTAGCATGGATTAGCAACCCTGTTACTGTGATTAGAGTAGGGTTAGCAAACAACACAGAAAACATGGAATAAAAATGCTACCATTGATGTGGAAGCTGAGCCAATCAATACCTATTATTGATCAATATGGAGCAGTAAACTGTAAAAGAGAAGGTTTGTTTTCAAGCCCATACAAATGACAATTATATATTTAATTAAAGATTTTAAAAAAACTAAAGAAAAGTGGTATTCACAGTATATTAAAGCTCTGGATATAATGATTTTTAAGGCATCATCAGCACCAAAATGCTCAGATCTGTAATGATTTTGCACTCAGTGTTAAAATGTATTTCTCTGGTTGGGTTTTATATATTATCGTATGATGCTGCAGATTCAACCTCCAGCTCAGTGTTTGCATGTTCTCCCTGTTGCTGCGTAGGTTTTCTCCAGAAAATTCCCCCACACTGCAAAGACATGCATGGTTTTCTGTCTCTTTGTGTCAGCTGGAATAGACCCCAGTGCCCTGTAACCCCCCCGACCCTGCAGGATAGAATGGATGAGCTAATGGATGGAAGTGTGGCTGTCATTTGCTTCCTATACATTCCCAATGTGATCACTTTGTGCAGCTTCATGCATCTAAAAATGTTGTTTCTAATTTAAAGTTGTGCTTTGCCTTGTGCTGTTATCTCAGTGGAAAACAAACTTCAGTAGGTTTGTGTCCTGTTGTGGGTGTGAGCTTTGAAACATAGGGCAGGGAGGGGGAAGTTATTGAGGCCTTTATGTTGTAACAGTCAGCAACCAAAGGGAACTTTTCCCTACAGGGAAAGAAGCCATGGTCTGTGTGCCAGAGTGGCAGCAGTCACGTTCACAGTAGCCCACATTAGGGGGCAATATTCACTGGTGAAAGCTGTAGCCCAGCTGTTAGCAATGTGAGCACTTGTTTGTCCCAGTACATACAGAACAGCTCTACTGCTGCGAATGTTAAAGGAACATTCACCTACAAAACTGGCCATTAATTAAAAAAGAACACTCATAAAGTTTGACTGTATATGTAGATTCAGATTTAGGGGTTAGCTGACTGAGATCTGTAATTGGTGTCTAAAGTTTACTGTATATTGAATTATTATTATTATTAACGCAAATTTATACAAAGCAGGGTCAGATTTTAGCTCGATCAGCACCTGTTCCCTCTTCTGCCTCTACTGGGGCAAAGTTTATGCAAAGTTCGATTAAAACACATCAGTCTGTCATCAGATCAGGCTTCCCATCCGAGAAATATTTACTTTCTGTCTCTGTGGAAGTTGTGTGATCTGCTTATTTACCAGTCATGACAGGGAGGTCAGTTTGGAAGTTGATCTTAGGTCCATGCATCAGTTTCAGGGCAAAAACTTCCCATCCAAAGACACATTCTGCATGTACTGTATATGCGCCAAACATTACTCTGTAACCTGCAGGAAAACATTTCATTATATTTCTGTTTTCTTCCCACAGAGGACTATGAAGTGCTGCCCATGTGACTCCAGGAACCCAAACAGCCAGCTGGCCCACACTGTCCAGGAAGTCCTGTCCACTTCCAGACCAGAGAGATGGTGGCAGTCCAGGAAAGGTGGGAAGCAAAACGAGAACTTCATCAGCATTCTTGCAAAAAATTTAAAATGATCATATATGGTTGTTGGCATTTGCCTGTATTTTTTTGTCAGTTGTACCATAACCTGAGCTATCTCTGGTAAGGTTGTGTTACATAACTGTCCTTACCAGGGTCATCTGGCAGCAGGAAATCAAACATCTTGTCCAGATAATGCCACTATTTTAGTAAAAATCTAATCGTTTCCCAGTAAAATATACACACTACCATTCAAAAGTTTGGGGTCACTTAGAAATGTCCTTAGTTTTGAAAGAAAAGCAGTTTTTTGTTCAATGAAGATAACATTAAATGAATGATAAATCCAGTGTAGACATTGTCAATGTGGTAAATGACTATTCTAGCTGGAAACAGCTGATTTTTAATGGAATATCTCCATAGAGGTACAGAGGAACATTTCCAGCAACCATCACTCCTGTGTTCTAATGCTACATTGTGTTAGCTAATGCTGTTGAAAGGCTCATTGATGATTAGAAAACCCTTGTGCAGTTATATTGTCTGGGTGACCCCAAGCCTTTGAAGTGGTGTATTTCAAGGCTCATGTGGTCTCTGTTGCTCGGTCATGTCTATTCATCCTGTACAACATCAGGAAGATCAGACCCTTCCTGTCTGAATATGCAGCAGAACTCCTGGTCCAGGCTCTTATAATATCACGCATCGACTACTGCATCTCCTGACTGGCAGGCCTCCCTGCATGCATGGTCAAACCTGTGCAGATGATCCAGAATGCAGCAGCACGTCTGGTTTTCAACCAGCCAAAGACAGCACATGTCACCCCACTGTTCACATCTCTTCACTGGCTTCCAGTTACTGCCCGCTGAAAATTCAAAATTCTGACACTTGCATTCAAGACCAATTGAAAGCAACTCCCTCGTACCTGAACTCTCTCATTCAGGTCTACACTCCCTCCTCCTCACTACACTCAGCCAACAAAAGGCACCTGATAAAACCACCACAGCAGGGCTGGTCATAGCTGGACTCTTCTCCTCTGTGGTTCCCCAGTCGGTGCCGAAACGAGTTACCAAATCCTGTTCGATCTGCAGAGTCCCTCTCAGTCTTTAAGAAAAGACAAAAATACAGCTCTTCACTCAAAGATTGCAAAGAAAAAAAATCCTGGTCATTTTCTCCTGACTAGATTCTTGCATGTGTTGGATCTACGCTCAGATGTACATCGCTTTGGATTAAAGCTAAATGAAATTGTAGAATATTTCTGTAAAAAATCAAATACAACTATTTACCTGTGAAAAACAAAACAATATATATATATATATATATATATGTATATATATGTAGAGAGAGAGAGAGAGAGAGAGAGAGAGAGAGATTTGTCCTCTGTAAATAATAATAATAAAAATACTGACCTACTTGTTTGTCCTGCAGGTGAGAATCCGGTCACTCTTCAGCTGGACCTCAATAACCTGTTCCAGCTTGACAACCTGATGCTCATGTTCAAGGTATCAAACAGTCTACAACATGTTACCTGCACTTCACTTTCATCTTTTTATTCTAAAATACTGTATGTGAGGTTTCATGTGGTTTCAAATTCATTGACCAAAACATCAAACATGTAAATCATTAATAATGTTTCAAACAAATGCTGTGTCAACCCAGATGTAACGCTCACATACAGTTTGCCAGGAACTCTTTTGTCAGTAATTACATTAGAGTCTTCTGTACTTCTAAGGTGTAAATGTGGGATGTATGATTTGTCTCTGCAGGGTCCTCGTCCCAGTGCTTTGGTCATTGAGAGGACTCTGGATGATGGCAGAACGTGGCAGCCAGCTCTCTACATGGCTACAGATTGTGAACAGGCGTTTCCTGATGTCCCCACAAGAACTCCTCTTGCTCTGGACCAGACTTACTGCTACACACTGCCCCCTACTGGAACGAATCCCTACCAAGACCACACGGTAAGATCAAACAATCTGTTTTACCTTGTATAATCATTGTAGAACTTTAGTTTAGTTAAACTATTTGCAGGACATTGCTGTTATTATTGCAGCTGAGGAATCGCAGCTCAGTTATTTGAAGCATATTGTCAGATGTCCCTTCTACATCAAGGCTTCCATTTATGCCTTCCTGAAGCAGAAATGGATCTTTTTTTCAACTTCTGATGAGGGTCTAGCACTGAAATATGGCTAATAAATATATCTGAGCAACTTAGACAGTCTGTGAAAGGTTATTTGAAACTTCTGGGAAAGCTCGTCCCTCTCCTACGCACCTGTCTTCCTTTGTTTTAAATTCCAGGCTGCTTTATGCCTCATTTTGACCATCAATACAATTACCGTGTTTTACAGTTTTGTACCTTAAGTATGACATGAATACATCCGCGTATGAATTATTTACATTTAATGGACCATTTTCAAAGACAACACAGACAAACACACCTAACAGTCTGAACCTGTCAAGTCCTTCTGGGTGGGAATGCTTCAACTAAAAGGCTGATTGTTGTGACAGCTGAAGGCGTTTTGTTGTGTATACAGTATAAAAATATGTACATTGTTCTTCCCCAGATTGAGTTCAGTCCTTTACGTCAATACGCTTACGTTCAAGCTCCCAACAGCCAGAAAATTGAAGGTAAGAGTCTTCTTATGTCATGAATGCTTTAACTGAGAGGGAGTACACACCCAGTGCAGAGTTTGCTGGCTGACAGCTGTTCCATCCACAGATGTGTCTGGGCTAACGGGGCTGAGGGTGAGGCTGACAGAGCTGGGCGATGTCCCACGTCTACCCGGCAGAGCTCTCAGCAGGTTTTACGCCCTGAAGGAGATGAGGGTGATAGGAAGCTGTATGTGCCATGGACACGCCAACCGATGCCTGCCAGAAGAATACAACAACCCACTGTCTGCTACCGTACAGGTATATATGTCGCATATTTGATTGCATGATCATATCAGACCTTCAGTTTTGGAGGTGATGCATCCATCATCAGAAACCTGTCACAACCAACATACTGTTGTTAACAAAAGTTTCCGTATAATTCATGGAAGTTTGGAACTTCCAGTGACTCCCATAACTCCTCATTATCCAATGCTGGAATCATTGAAACACATGCGTCTTTGTCACCCAAAAAAAATCATGAATTTGGGTTCTTTTGTAGATTTATTAAAGGTCTTCTTGAAATATGAAAACAATTCTGCCAGGTCAGAAATATACATGCGGTGGTGCTATCATTTGGTTAAATGTCCCTTTGCCAGTTTCACCTCTGTTAGGCACTTTTGGTAGCCATCCACAAGCCTCCAGCAAGCTTGCTGATGTAACACAAATTTGTTTCTTCAGCACAGTCCACAGATTCTTCATGGGATATAAGTTTTAAGACCTGCCAAAAGTCTTATTCTCTTATTCTTGCCTGATTTAGCCATTTGTTTACCACTTTTTGATGAGTGTTTGGGGTCATTGTCTTGTTGATACGACCAGCTGTGTCCAAGAACCAACCTTCTGGCTGATAATTTTAGGTTTTCCTGAAGAATATGGAGCTAATCCTCCTTCTTCATTATTCTATTTACTTTGTGTAAAGCTCCAGTTCCACTGGCAGTTAAACAGCCCCAGAGCATAATACTACCACCACCATGCTTGATGGTAACTTTGATGCTGTTGGTATTAAAGGTTCACCTTCTTTCCCCAAAACATATCATTCTGGCCAAATAGTTCAATTTCTGTTTTATCTGTCTGCTGAATTGTCCTCCAGAGGGCCTTTCCTTTGTCCATGTGAACAGCGCCAAGCTTCAGCTGAACTTTAGATGCTGCTTCTGTAGGAGTGGCTTCCTTCTTGTACAGCAGCCTCTCAGGCCATGGTGATGTAAACACACTTGACTGTAGACTTTGACACCAGTGTTCCAGCAGCTTCTAATTCATTCAGACCTGCTTTCTGGTGATTCTTGGTTGACTCTTGACCATCCTGACCAATAGTCTCTCAGCAACAGGTGGTAGCTTGTGTTGTCCTTCATCATGGCAGGGACACAACTGTACCATGCACTTTAAACATACAAGCAATTGTTTGCACATTGTTTGATAGCTGCTTTGAAATGACTCCAAGTGACTTTCTTCACTTGTTCAAGTCAATGATTTGCTTTTTCATAGTAATTCAGCTGCTTAGACCTTCCCACTGTCGTGTTTGTGGCTGAGTCTAATGACTGTATTTAAGCTGGCTCAGAAAAGTCGGCAGCTGTAGTCAATTGTAATTTCTCACAAGAAGGTAATAAGAACATCTAATTTGGCACAGCCTTCTATATTAGCAAATCTCATCATTTACATTGCTGTATGTATTTTTTTGACCCAGCAAATATTGTCATATTTCCAGAAGACCTGTAATAAATGTTCATCTTTGTTTGTTTTGTTGTGATTATTTCTGCTTTTTTTGCATTTACTGCAGTGCAGAGGAGAGATAGAACTAAACCATGGGTTGCCTGCTTAACCAGTAGAGCCACTGTGGTGCACCAAGATTGTTTGTTGGTGTTGTTGTTGTTGGTTGTTTATTTGTGTTTGTGACAAAGACACATGGGTTCTAGTGATTCCATTATAACGTTACAGGAGTCACTGGAAATTCATAATTGCCATGATATACACATAGTCTAGTGATCCAAAGAAAAGTAGCAAATCATACCTAAATGACCTACATATGTTTTCAAATTTAAACATACTTATTACTATTTGTGAAGTGAAGTTGTTGCTGATTTAATTTCAATTTTCGACTTTATGCATCCTGATTACACTTTATTTTATTCCAAAATGCTTGCTGCAATATGGCAGCTGAATGGAAATAGCCACGTCTCTGGTGCCAGGCTGCCCACAGCCGGAGGAAATCACCTATTGATTAAAGGCCATTTGTTGTTGTTTCCTTTAAGGTGAACCCTCAGTGTGACTGCCAACACAATACAGCCGGTGTGAACTGTGAGCGCTGTGCTGATCTCTACAATGATCTGCCTTGGAGACCCGCGGAGGAGGGCAACCCCCACACCTGCAAACGTAAAACCACTTACACCTGTTATATGTTTCTGTAAACTTTAATATTGGAATGACAGAGCATTCTGTATTGTGCACAACAGTTGTGCCTACAGTTATTGGGGGGGAAATGTTAATTAGGAGTAAATATAGTAAACCATGAGAACTGTTTCAGGTTTGGAAAATACAGCATCAATAAAACAAAACTGAAAAGATCACCTTCAACACTGTACGATGGAGAAAATAAACATTGACTAACTGTAACAACATCAACCAGTGTTCTGAAAGGCTTAGCGATACAGATGCCAGGGTACAATAGCGCCCTCAAATTCACAACCAAGACAAAGAGAAGTTGTCTTGGAAAAATACTAGTAAGTTTTAAGTTTTTGTTTCATTTTGTTTGATTACTGTCTTGTATCACCTTTCTCCTGTCTACCATAAATCTGCCACTGATTCCTCTTTATAAGACGCCAGTGCACACGTAAAATTAAATGAATCTTTTATCATCTATCACCATGTCTACCAGAGCAGGCCAGCAGTGAGGGCCAAAACTGATCCACAGTATTTACAGTCTGCTATATTACTGCATGTTTTTCTTTGCGTTTTTACTGAGTCATTTAAATGTATAACTCATATTGTACATTCTGTCTACCAACCCCTTTGCATGGTCCTCAGGATGTGAGTGTAACAACCATGCCCAGCGCTGTCGCTTTGACCAGGCGGTGTACCAAGCCAGTGGGTGGAGGAGTGGAGGTGTGTGTGAAGGTTGTCTGCACCACACCACAGGGCCGAAGTGTGACCAATGTGCCCCAGGCTACCAGCCAAACCCTCGCAGCCAAATGGACCGTCCTGACGCCTGTATACGTGAGTCAAATGGAAATCATTTCCAACTTTAACCTCCGAAGACTCTGTCCACATACATGGACATCGGTTTTGTTTAGTTTTTTTCAAAAAGAGCACATTGTTCATAATAATAATAATGATATCAATAATAACAAGAAAAGCACTCAGAGAGCGCAGCACTCCACCAGGGCTGTTCATTCCCCCATATGGCATTGTCAGAAATGCAGCAATTTTTTTAACTGTTTTATTTACAAATGCAGCATTTGTTTATTAGTTACTGATAATCAGAAATCACAGCAACATAGAATGTGTCCATGTAACCCTTTGATGCACAGTGTGGGTCAGGAGATACTCATTTTCCATTGGATTTGGGTCACTTTGACCCATGTTGTGCATCAAAAGGTTAATATAGATGTACCCACAAACAAAATGACCTTGTGCTGAGCACAGGCGTGTGTTATGCATGTGTCCGTTATGTACGGATACTGAAATTCGTTGATTCGTTTTTGAGTAATGTTGCCAACAGACAGACAGACAGACAGACGAACCAACTCTGATCGTTAAATAACTCTACTGTGTTCCTTGGCAGAGTAATAGCAATATAAATATAATAACATACAATAAACATAGTAATCAGATATTAGATATTATCTGATTATTATATTATTGATTACTTCTTATCCCAAATAACTAGAAGAAATGTAAAATGCCATCCCAACCAAAGCTCAGGTCTTAGGAGGTTAAATCAGGTTCTTCACACACCACATAAGAAATCCATCAGTAAGGTGTGGCAAAGGTCAAACTAAAACCAAAATGATTTTAAAGAGATGCCATCAGTGACGAGCAGCTCGTGTTTGTGTTGTGCTGTTGCAGGCTGTATCTGCAGTGCTGAGGGAACAGTGAATGGAGGCCGTTGTGACGACAGTACAGGCTCCTGTCAGTGCAAAGTGAATGTAGAAGGCCCTCGCTGTGACCGCTGTAAGAGAGGATACTACGGCCTGAGCAGCTCCAACTCTCTGGGCTGCAGCAGTGAGTCAACCAGCACCCACACATAACACATCACACTGCAGCTTTAGTAGTAGGAAATACTTGGACTGTGTATTTTCTTTTCATGTTATTGCTAAGTTCTACTGCACTAAAGTTCAGGGTGAAATGTTGCACTCACTCAGCTACATTTATCTGACTACTTTGATTTCTACTTTCTTTACAAAATTAGGATTTTTGCATCCAAATTAGGAGCTTATACAATATGATGCTTTGTTTAAACCCAACAACAATGAAAACACAGCTGCAACAATTAGTCAGATCATCTTTTTGACTGACAGGAAACTAATTGCCAATGGTTTGTTTTTCATGCAAAAACACACGTTTTATAATTTCAAATTCTCAAATGTGAGTTTCCTTTTCTTTTTAATTCATGTATTCCTTTTATTTATAAGTGATTTTTATCTGACTCAGTTTGTAATGACACTAGTCCTAAATGAAATACTTTGACTTTACAACAGTAACAACAGCGTATAAGCAAATAGTTGCTGCTTACACACTAATGTAAACCAGAAATAAAATAATCTATTGTTGTCTAATATTTTTCTACTTTGAGTACTTTTACTTTTAACACATTTTCAATGCAAGTACATGTCATCTCAGTGCAGCATTTTTAGATATGAAAGAGTATTGTTAGAGGGTATGATAAGTATTTTTACTTCAGTAAAGGATCTGACTGCTGGGAAATACATTCACTGCCTGAATGTTAAAAAGCTCACTGATTCTTACAGCTTTGGTAAAAGTGCAATTTTCATATTTATGTTAACTAGTAAGTATCTTTTAAGGGATTTACTGATGATGTAATTGTAATTTTATTTTGGTTCCTTCCCACCGTCACTGACTGCTTGCTCATGTGGAATCCACAGGCAGCTTTGGATTGTTGGGTTCTCTGTCTAAAACTTGTAAACTGTTCACCTTGCTATGTTAAGTGCCCTGAAATCCCATCTGTTTTCAGTTGGTGCTGTTTAAATAAAACTGGACTGAGTTGAACTGAATGAATGTGTTTGGATGTGATGCCTGAAGTGTTCAGTAATTCTCCTAACTATGACTTCCTCTTGTTGTTCAGAGTGTTCCTGTTCTCCAGATGGCTCAGTGTCAGATGTGTGTGACCCAGTGACCGGTCAGTGTCCCTGCCGTACCCACTTCCACGGCCTGAGCTGTGACATGTGTGCAAAAGGCTACTGGAAGCCATCCCTGTCAGAACGCTGTGAACCCTGTGGCTGTGACCCCACCAGGTCAAAGAGTGACACCTGTGACCAGGTACCGCCTCTAACTGGCATCAGACTACACCAGCGTGATCTAACCATGTTATTGTCCCAGAACCACACGACAAGACTGAGCATAATAGCATATTTATTCAGTGTATAGACAATAATGTAGCTGTTTGCTTCTGCCACTAATCCTCGGAGGTGGCAGATGTTCAGTCTTTGGATCATCAAGACATAACTGGTTGTAGGATTTCAGTTTCTATTCATGAAATCGATGTTGTTTGTTTGTTTTTCCAGCTGACAGGTCAGTGTCAGTGCAGACCAGGCTTCGGAGGTCGAACATGTACCGAGTGTCCAGACAACGCTTACGGAGACCCTCTCATCGGCTGCCAGCGTGAGTCAGCCATCACTGGTTACTCTATTTACAGTCTGTGTTGCTGTACCAGCCATTTGAAACATACAAAAAAAAGCTTGTTTTTGGCTCATTAGGATTTACACTTTAGTAATGACACGTGGTTTGTAGCACGGGTTCATGCACAACGCTCAGGTTAACCATCTTTCAACACACTCGTACCAAACTGCAGTAACAGTAATGTCTAGTACTGCCACGACAGCATGGTGGAAGTCTGCAAATGTCCTTTCACATATTTACCATGGGGTGTTGCTTATTCATGTCCCTTTTAAAATGGGCACTCACCTCAAAAAAGATGGATAGAAATCCATTAAAAGGTATTTGGATGGCATCACTCAGATTGCTGTTTTCTACATTCAGTTTTGTAGGACAATGTAGGAGTGGTCAGTGTCGTTAACACAGATCCTCACAGATGGAAGTTTAGATTTGGATCATCCTTTTTTACATTGTCTTGGTCAGCCCCTCGCTAAGTTTCACCAAAATGAATAGAGATCAATTGCAATAACCGTGTCAAAGTAGAAAAAAGTTTCTAACTGGAAACCGGCTTTGTTATAGAAACTATAACATTGTATTGCATTGTAACACTAAGTTATAGAATCGATAATAAAACACCAAACACAGCTAGCAACCATTAGCAGTGTGTTGTTATCACTCAGGCCAGTATTTTGATTACTGGAATTCACACATAGTTTCCATTACCTTTAATATTAGCTCCCATTGGGTTGTTTCAATTAATCCGTGTTCTTGTTACTTATGTTACAGTATCAGTATCAGTCTCACTAATTGTTTATAACTGAAGATTCAGGCGCAGCAAACTTTTTAAATTCTGCGTTTAGGAGGCTGGAAGCCCTTCTGACAGAATTTTGTGGTAGATTTCTTGTCCTCTGATCTTCTCTTGTCTGTCTCCACAGCATGTCAGTGTGATGCTGAAGGAACCCTTCCAGACTTCTGTGACAAGCAGACGGGTGTCTGTCTGTGTCGGCCGGGCGTCACTGGGACTCGCTGTGACTCCTGCAGTCAGAACCACTGTGACTCGTTCCCAGCCTGTGACCTCTGTCCCTCCTGCTTCTTCACTCTCGACATTCAGCGTCAGAATCTCAGCTTAGCTCTGGAGAGACTTTCTCCCAGATTCCCCACTCGTCCTGGAGCTGGTGGTGATCTTGGAACCTTGGGGCCCCGCATTTTGGTCCTGGAGGCCGGCCTGAAGCAGATCCAGGACTCCATCTCTCTTCCACCCAAAACTGCAGGACAGATCAACGATGCGCTATCCCTGCTGGACAAGCTCCGGTGAGCAAAAAGTTGAGATCTTCATAAAGAGGGCTTTCATTTGAATTGAAGAAACTGCTTCAGGATAAGAGGGAAAAACATGAATCACTCTTTAAAAGACTTTCCATTGTTGTTGTCGATGTGTTTTTAGATATTCATGAATGGAATTTCTTTAATTCAATTCAGTTAAATTTTATTTCTATAGCGCCAATAGTAATTCAGATGGTCTCAGTTCGCTTTACAGAACCCATATGCCTGAACCCGCAGAGCAGCCTTAAGGCGACAGTATTTACTCATGATTCTATTTTTTCTGATCCCTAAAACAACTCAATTGTTTTGCAGGGACCAGATGAACCAGGTTGATGATGGACTCTCACCCCTGACAAGAACTCCTGGTGTTGACTCAGAGCTGGACAGACTGCAGGGTCTGCTGGACAGCCTCATTCTGAAGTACAAAGCTAAGAAGGATGGTCTAGAGAACTCCATCACATCCAACAACGCAGGTCAGCAGCAAAACACTCCATTCACTGCAGCACTAAAGACGGTTTAGTAGTGGATCAGCGATTGCAAATGTTGTGTTGCATGACTTCAGAAACAGCAACCTATAGTTGTTCTTATTAACATAATCATCACACAATTGTCACCATTTTTTTTTCCTCAAACAAACTACACTACCGTTCAAATGTTTGTGGTCACCCAGGAAATTACATATTTTTATCCATGTGCTAACATAACTGCTACAAGGGTTTTGTAATCATCAATGAGCCTTTCAACACCATTAGCTAACACAACGTAGCATTAGAACACAGGAGTGATGGTTGCTGGAAATGTTCCTCTGTACCTCTATGGAGATATTCCATTAAAAATCAGCTGTTTCCAGCTACAATAGTCATTTACCACATTAACAATGTCTACACTGGATTTATCATTCATTTCATGTTGTCTTCATTGGAAAAAAATGCTTTTCTTTTAAAACTAAGGACATTTCTAAATGACCTCACACTTTTGAATGGTAGTGTATGTGATACAGTGATCACCTAAAAAAAAACTCATGCTGACTTTTTCTGTCTAATGCAGGAGCATTTACAGCAATCAAGGATGCATACAATAAGTCAACTGATGCTGCTGACAAAGTGAACAGCAGCAGAGACACAGTAAAGGAGTCCGCGGACACCAGAGAAGAGACTACGGACATTCAGAACCAAGTACAGCCAGAAAACATCAGAGATCTGGACAAACTAAACCACAGCATGGCCTCCCAGCCTGACCTTACCCCTGTTGCCAAACAGGTACTGACCAGGGCTGAGCTCATTTTATCCACACAGAGACACATTGTCTTTGGTTGTGTGGTATTATGAAAACTATAGTTAGTGTTTCACCTTTAAACATCTTCAGATTTGTAGCACATAAAGAAATCATTGCTATTTGAATTTTGTCTAAAGCAAACTGTTTTTTAAATTAAAAAAAGAAAGAAAGAAAAAAGAAAAGAAAAAAGAAAAGGAAAATGTTCATGTGTGCATTCTGTTGCCTTTAATCTTCCAACTTTTTAGAAAATGGCACAAAAGAAGTAAGTAAAATATTTGTGTATTTAGGGTAGTACTATAAAAAAGAATTTGTACCTTTCAGCATAAACTTGATTTAGAGATTTTACCCTAATCTTTGAACCTATTGTACACACTTGTTTCTCCTGAAGATGGCAGTTGGGAGGGTTCATCATCATGGGAGCATTTTTCTGTGTTGATGCAAGTAGTTTGGCTTGACCAGCTGTAGAACTAGAGCAAAGTTAGGGGGTCACAACTCTATTTGGGTTCATCTTCTGTGTTCACTGCACATTATATCTCATTCTGGTTGGTAACTGTGTCTAAACTGACAACCATACCATTAAGCATTACAGTTTTTGGGCTCCACCCACTGCGAGGTGAATCACATATTATAGGTGGACGGCTTTTAACAAAGCTAAGCACATTCTGGAAATTTAGGCTCAAATGTTGTTTTCAAGGGCAAGACTTCTGAAATAGTTCTGAACCCAAAGCATATGTCACTCTCTATTTCAGGTGTGTGGTAGTGTTCGCTCAAAGCCCTGCACTCCTCTCCAGTGTGAGGGTGGAGACTTGTGTCCGCCAAAGGGAAGCCCACCTTGTGAGAAAGGGGCAAAGTGTATAGGAGCTCTGCCTCTGAGCGAGAGGGCAAACGCTGATGCTAAGGATGTGAAGGACCGACTAGACAAGCTCAGTGGGAAGATCACTGAGGCTGCAGAGAAGGTAGGCATTCCCTCTGTCAGCTCAACGTCTGCTGCTAAAGCACAATCACTTTTATATTTCTTATTTGTATGGCAGTTTTAAATATTTTTTGCAATTTAATTTCCTCACAGCTCCAGAAGACACAGGACACAACCAATCAGTTGAGACAATCCACAGAGAAGCTGTCCGATAAGATGAAGCAGGCCAGAGATGAGCTACAAGATGACTTACAAGAGGCACGCGACGTTGTGAAAGCACTAAAAGACTTCCTATCAGGTACACATGGTTTGGTGAACGGATTTATTCATTTGTTTATGAAAGAATAGTAAAATTTCATTTGGCATCTGTAATAGTTTTGTCAGAAATGTGATGCTGGGGTCAGTCGCTCCTTGGTCATGTTCCAACTTTTCCCATTTTTGTGCGTCCAGACCCATCTTCCAACCTGACGCACATCCAGGAGGTGAGTGATTGGGTCCTGCAAGCCAAACTTCCCCTCAGCGAAGCTGCTTTGAAGAGGAAGCTGGAGGAGCTGAAGGATCTGGCGGCCAACCTACCAAACAGCACAGCCGTGCTGAAGGATGCTGAGCCACAGCTAGACGCTGCCAGGACACTGCTGGAGGAGGCCCAGGATGCCAGGTCAGCCCTCACACAAGAAACAGCAAAGGCTTTTTTTCTCTGAATAACCTACAAATATTGATCACTCTTCCAATCAACATTTTTATCACAGTTTCGCAGTGTATTATTGATAAAGAATATTTTAGTTTGTTAAAAATTATTCAAGCTTCACATCCTTTTTGTAAGGATTTTTATGGGATCTAAATCCCATAAATTGGATTGTATTTATCAATTATCAATCAATGTAACACTCATGTGGGGGCTGGAGTCTATCCCAGCTGACTGAGGGTGAAGGCAGGAGACACCTGGACAGGTAACAGTCTATCACAGGTTCACCTGGACAGGTAACAGTCTATCACAGGTTCACCTGGACAGGTAACAGTCTATCACAGGTTCACCTGGACAGGTAACAGTCTATCACAGGTTCACCTGGACAGGTAACAGTCTATCACAGGTTCACCTGGACAGGTAACAGTCTATCACAGGTTCACCTGGACAGGTAACAGTCTATCACAGGGCTACACACAGAGACAAACAATCACACTCACATTCACACCTACAGACAATCTAGAATCACCAGTTAACCTCAGCATGTTTCTGGACTGTAGGAGCAAAACTGACACAGGGAGAACATGCAACCTCCTCCCAGACCAAGATTTGAACCCAGGACCTTTGAAGGTTCTGTAAGGTGAACCACCCTGCTACTGAGCCTCCCTGCCACCCAACATGCAATATCCAAAAAGTTATTTGTATAAGGGAAAACATGTTAAGATTGGAACTCTGCAGGTGTCAGTGCAGTCCATACAGAAGAATCACATTCTGAAGGAAAGTATTCATTTGAGAGTAAAGGATGTTAATCTTGCACACTTCCAGGGACAAGGCAGTGGGAGTGAAGGCTGATGTAGATGGACTGATGGCAGGCTTAGGCTCATCAGATGGCCTCCTCTCTGACCTGGAGGAAAAACTGCAGAACAGCATGGATCTCATCGACAACCTGAATAACAACCTGACTCAGGTAGGAAGCACAGATACATGAAACAGTGGATGTCACCATGTCATGTTTATTCAAATTAGGTGCTACTGAGTGCTTGTGTTGTTCTTTCCATGCAGGCCAAAGACCAACTGAACCCGGCAGAGAAGGCTTTGGATGATATGTCAACACTCATAAAGCCCATGAAACCTTATTTGGATGACCTGAAAGATGTGCTGCAGAATGCAGACCAACAGGCCCAGGATGCACAGGAAACTGCAGACAAAGCTGAGGATGAAGCAGATGCTGCAAAGGAGGTGAGAGATGTAGCAGTTTGAATTATGAGCAGTTGACTTTACAAGAGGTTTGTTTAGAACCGGGGCTTGGAGGGATGGCTGTACACAAACTGTATATGCTGTAAAGATGTGAAGTTATCAATATAAATAGTGAAAATGTTTGTATGTGAGAACATTATTAGCATTTTGGAGAGGCGGCCACAGTTCTTGGACTTCTGTGTCTTCTGTCTCCCCATGTAATCCCAGACTGACACCGTGATGTTGAGATCAGGACAATGTTGGTGTCAGACCATCTTCAGCAGGACTTGTGTTTCGTGTAGCTCAGAATAGCTTTTCATGACTATGTCTAAGCTGAGCCTTTTTAACCTTTACTAGGCCTCATGTGAATATCCTTTCAATTTAGTTTTAACAGCCTCTAACTTCAAATTCACATCATTTATATTTGAATAGACAAAATAGAATTGCAGTTACACCACTTTTCAAAAGTTTGGAGTCACTTAGAAATGTCTTTATTTTTGAAAGAAAAGCAGTTTTTTTTCAATGAAGACAACATTAAATGAATGATAAATCCAGTGTAGACATTGTTAATGTGGTAAATGTCTATTATAGCTGGAAACAGCTGATTTTTAATGGAATATCTCCATAGAGGTACAGAGGAACATTTCCAGCAACCATCACTCCTGTGTTCTAATGCTACATTGTGTTAGCTAATGGTGTTGAAAGGCTCATTGATGATTAGAAAACCCTGCAGTTATGTTAGAACATGGATAAACGTGGGAGTTTTACTGGAAAACATGGAATTGTCTGGGTGACCCCAAACTTTTGAACAGTAGTGTATGTTTTATTTCATTTTCCTTTACAAGTCAGTGAGTAATGCTTACTGGCAGATCTTTAAGTCAAAGTGATTTTGTCTCCTTTAATCAATTCAAAAACTTGATAAAGGAAAATGTAATCCATGTGTGTAACTGCTTTTCCTGGTCTGTTTTTTTCTTTTTCCTTCTTTTGTTTTTGTTTGAACCTGTTTCAATATTTCTTGTTTTGTATCTGAATTGTCTTAATTGTTTTTATATACTTATACTACACATTATACATTCTCTGAAATGGTTTGCTGTCTTGGCCAGGTCTCTACGGTGGCCGAGAGGTGCAAACCAAATTTACATAATGCAAAACACTTTTACAAACTCCGAGACAAATTTACAAGCGACAAAACAATTTTACATTTCCAAAAACACTTTTACAAATCCGAAAACACTTTTACAAGTCCGAAAACACTTTTACAAACTCCGAGACAAAATTACAAGCGACAAAACAATTTTACATTTCCAAAAACACTTTTACAAATCCGAAAACACTTTTACAAGTCCGAAAACACTTTTACAAACTCGAGGTATAACCGGAAGTGACGACGAGGAGCGGCTAATGCACTCTGTCGGTCTGAGCTGCGACATCTAAACACTCTAAAGACCGACCACACGAAAACCAAAACCGCGTCAATCGGTTCATATGTTACCCACAAAACGGGCAAAACATCACTGTGGTATACTGGGATTTAATATTATTGTTTTAAATGTTATACCAAGGCTTGTTAAATGTACAAGTATACTGTGGACAGTAATTATTACAATGTTATATTGTTGTTATACGGTTTCTCCAGTAGAGGGCGCACGAGCGTAATGTTACCTACTGAATGTTACTGTTGTGAGAGAACCACAGAAGAAGCGGTACCTAAAAGATATGTGCTTGGTGGTTGTGCACGAGCTTCAGTAAAAACAACTGAACTAAACTTGAGATGTTTTGCAAAGTTATTTGGGCCACGATGCAACAATCACCCGCTCGCTTGGTTCCCCATTAACAACAACGAAAAGTTGCATTAGCCGCTCCTCGTCGTCACTTCCGGTTATACCCCGGAGTTGGGACATTCCCTTTCCGGTTACTTTCGGATTTGTAAAAGTGTTTTCGGACTTGTAAAAGTGTTTTCGGATTTGTAAAAGTGTTTTTGGAAATGTAAAATTGTTTTGTCGCTTGTAAATTTGTCTCGGAGTTTGTAAAAGTGTTTTCGGACTTGTAAAAGTGTTTTCGGATTTGTAAAAGTGTTTTTGGAAATGTAAAATTGTTTTGTCGCTTGTAAATTTGTCTTGGAGGTTGTAAAAGTGTTTTGCATTATGTAAATTTGGTTTGCACCTCTCGGCCACCGTACATACATGTACTAATACAACCATGTGTTTGTAGGACCTGTTGGCTTTGGAGAAGCAGCTGGATCGCCTTGAAGCTGAAGGTTCCACTGGGTCAGGTGTAGAGCCGGGGCCGTTGGGGGATCGACTGACAAAGCTGCAACAGGATGCTGGAGCTCTGGCTAACACCACTGACAACATGATGAAGGCCCTAGAAGGTAATCCAGCAAAATCACACCAGTGCAAGTCTGTTTTTCATCTAGTAGAGAAACAGTCAAATTAAATCGGTTTCAATTTGTCCCTGGACAAAAGAATTCAAAGTTAACAAGATAGTTGTGAACAACCTCAAAATATACGGGTCAATATATAATTGAGGGACTTTTGAAGTCCATGGGATATATCTGCATACATTTTTATTAAAAGTAAAAAAATAAAAAATAAAAAAGAATTATGTTCATTATGATCATGTCTTTACGAATTCCATAATTATTTATTATGGAAACAATCACTTATTAATAAAAAATGACTGGATATCACTAAAATGTCAACTAAATAACCGTCTGAACTTAATACCAACCACCTTCTAATGAGCTAAACAATAATAAAATGAGCTGATTCAGAAATAGTTTGGATTGTGTTCTTTTCATTAAGTTGAGATAATCATGACAGATATTTCTTTTTTGTCAGTATATCAGATTTTATATGGAAAATAACAAACTGTATCTGTGTCTGAGAAATCACTTTCCACTAAGTTCCCCGTTACAAAAACACCTCTCCAGGAAGTGTGTTAATTCCAGATCACATGACCTGCTCCACATGATGTCATTTCCTCCTGAAGAAACGACTGACCAGACTCCAAGGCTTTCTGAGTTATTTAATAGAAAGTAGATAACAGGTTTACTACAATATCTTTAGAAATAACTTTCACTGTCAATTTTATTCAATTGTATATATAACATTTAGAAGAATCTTTCTGTAAAAATACCATGTGGTGTTTGGTTATAGGCGGCCATGTTGGTTTTAGGCCTGAAAACAGCAAAAATGTCCACTATGTTACAAAAAGTCCCACAATTATATATTGACCCATACCATGTTTCCCACTTGCAAAGCACAAGCTGACAGAGGTCAATAAAAACCACAGAAGGAGGGGCGCCCGTATAGCTCAACACGTTGAGCAGGTGACCCATGTACGCAGCTGGCCCGGGTTCAATTCCCGCTCGCAGCCCTTTACTGCATGTCTTCCCCCAACTCCTCTGCCCTGTTTCCTGTCTCTCTCCCACTGCGCCTATCAAAAAAAGGCCAAAAAAAAATATAACTTTAAAAAAAAAACCACAGAAGGAGATGACAGTTATGTCTTCCATGCAAGCTCTGGATCAGTTAGACTACAGCACTTTTAATCACTTCATGTCCTTTTATGTTTCTCCAGGAAAAGCAGATTCCCTCAGAGGGCTGCAGGATGAAATCCTACAGAAGTCAACGAAGCTTGAAGGACTTGATGCCAAACTTAAAGACCTTTTGGCAAAACTTCGAAAGAAAGCCCATGATCTCAGCACCTGCCAGGGCTGAGAGTCATCATGTGCAGATGTCACTACAACACCTCAAAGACTGTCACTGTCAATTTTCCTTTTCGGACAGTATGAGCCAGATTATATTAGTGATTCAGACCTGATGTATTCCACCTGAAGTAGAGACAGTCTGTCTTTATATGGGGAACAAAGATATTTGCAGCATATTCTTGGCTTTCTGTTGGCACAGAACTTCACTACATCGTCCACTGTAATCTAAAATATTCTGTGTTAAAGTGTTTTTAGCCTGTAGTTTCATAGTTGTAACAGTATAATAACACTGGCAGCTGTACTATTCATGCTGAATTTTTTTGAGTCCTTTAACACTTCATGTTTTTGTTTGCTGGTGTTCATAACAAACACCCCCTAGGGAAGAAACTGAGCACAAAAGGAGTGAAACGTGAATATGATCATTTTGGGGATCAAATCTCACAAACACACACTTCCCCATGAACAGCTGGAGTTCATCAGACACACTATTTATGAGCAGTTTTTCAAGTCAAGACCGTTCAGCTTGTTTGAATAACCTCACAGGAAAAGTTTCAAAAAGTTCACAGTGAGAATGTGAAAGTGGGCCAGTGATGTATTTTGGGTTTCCTTTCCAAATCAGACTGTATCAATAGTATACTGTATACATGTTCATGCCATTATAAGTAGTTTGACATTTAAAAAATTTAGCATTTTATCTTGAAAAATGCCTCAGCTTCTGACTTTTTGACAGCTATGCAAACTCTTCTGTGTCAGCAGCTGTACATTCCTCGATGAACGGTGCACTGTAATTTTTAGTGTAGTTTTCAGACTTGGAGTAAAGGTGAATGTTACATTATTTATTTTCTGTTTGCATCTGCTGTTTGTGCAGTATTTAAATAAATGCCTGGTAATACTTTGATTTGTGTGTTCAGACTTCATGGGAGAAGCCAGCATGGCGCCACTGCTGCTCATACAACATGAGAAGAATCACAAAGACTAGTCACGGCATATTTATTGAGAAAATAATACAAAAAAAAAGCATGTATTTCACTAGATGTATGAATTCAGTCATCTGTGACATCACTAGCGTTGACAGCATCTTTACACCAGCTTGTGGCACTTGATCAGTACAGAGAACAGCTTATAGACATATCAGAGAAAACCCAGAGAAAGACCTCAATGCTGTGTGTCCATGACTCCACCTCAAAATAATGTTTAATCTCAGGAAGAAAAAGAACATTCTGAGTCCATCATCTTACTGAAAAGTGGAAACTGGACTAAAATCCATCCGCATAATCATGATTGGCAAAATAATAATACATAACCAAACATGTTCCTACAGGTAAAGATACATTCCCAGATTATTTTATAGTGCTTGATTTCAAAATTAAATAGGTTCCTTAACAAAGATATACACACTATGCAAATGATATTACTCTGAAGTTATCAGAATTCAAAGCTTAGCCAAGATATTCAAAATAGAACTAAAAAAACCCAAACACATATCAGGTTATACATTGCATGACACCTGAGTCTAATTTAAATAAATACATTCCAGTAAGATAGTTACATATTGACAGTTACACACAATTAATGATACTTTTGAGAAAATAAACGTCCTTAGATATGCATGTAGAAATTTGAAATGATGAATTCCTGCTTTGGTCAGTTGATTTGTGACGTTCGCCGTATAAACAGTCATTTACAGTCTTTGTTACAGTAAAGATATTGTGTCATCCATGTACACCACCGTTCAAATGTTTGGGGTCATCCAGGCAATTTCATGTCTTCCTTGAAAACTCCCACTTTTCTCCATGTGCTAACATAACTGCAGGGTTTTCTAATCATCAATGAGCCTTTCAACACCATTAGCTAACACAATGTAGCATTAGAACACAGGAGTGATGGTTGCTGGAAATGTTCCTCTGTACCTCTATGGAGATATTCCATTAAAAACCAGCTGTTTCCAGCTACAATAGTCATTTACCACATTAACAATGTCTACACTGGATTTATCATTCATTTAATGTGATCTTCACTGTAAAAAACTGCTTTTCTTTCAAAACTAAGGACATTTCTAAGTGACCCCAAACTTTTGAACGGTGGTGTATGTCTGTTGATGGGTGTGTTTTCTGCAGCAGAATACCACAACAGGAATGAAAAAACTGGGCAGCAAATGTGAGAAAGAGGGAGGCCACTGAGTGCAATCCACTCAAACAAAGGGAAAAAAACAATAATTTTTGAAGGATTTTTAAAAACTAGTTATCAGTTACAGGCAAGTATAAGATGGGGATCTGTGTAGTCTGCATTGAAATTCAAACACAGGGAGAGAGGCCTGTTTACCTGCACAGGATTCATGTCAGGACAGTTAGTAAATCACATGACAGAACACACTCCAGACTGAAGCGGCTGGTCCGTCCTCTGAGCCACAGCATCCAGGCTGCAACGCATCAAACACACACCATTCATTAGAATAATGAACAGGAACAATAACATAATGAGTGCAAATGCAGGTGACTTTCTCTGGCTGGAGGTACACAATAAACTGAGAAAAACTTTCATGATTCTCACAGGGAAATTGTTCTGTAATAGTTGCATAAATTTTTTTTAATTAAATGAAATTTCTAAATAAAACATTCAGCAGAAAGAGGAACTGTACTGCCCTGCAGCAGAAGAAGAGGGACTATTTTACAGCTTCATTTTTGTATCTTGTGTATGTTCTAGTAGTAGTTATATTGCACCAGGAGGGGAGTGTTCTGCCCTGCAGCAGAATTCTGCTGTGCAGCAGTGCCCCCTACTGATTTTTCCATAGAAATGACGTTAAAGCAGGGGATTTTCGAATAGAGTAAGTGATTAAGTGTTGGTCAGCATTTTCTAATCCAAGGACAAAGCCGACCCTTTGAATAAGTTCATTGAGTCTCTTGGTACCATCCACCCACAGGAGGTTGTTGCCCCAGCAAACCTCAGTGTGGAAAATGGTGCTGAGCACCACTGACTCATAAAACAAAATCCTCAGTGACAGATGGTAAATGACTGTAGCCTCATTTCGTATCATTTTATCCAAACTAAAAATCAGAGTATGTTAGAGAAAATGCAATTGGTAACTTGTTGCACGAAATGTGACTGTGAAAAATAGTAAATAATTTCATGCAAAAGCAGTGAACTGTTTTTTCTTCACTTTAATTCTTGAGTTTCACCTTTTAGCTCTGTTAGTTTCATCAAAACGTAAGTCTGAGTAATTCACCAAGATGTTAATGTGATAGCTTGTGATCAGTCTTGTAATCACCATGGAGGAATTCTGGCCCACTCTTCTCAACAGAATAGCTTGAAATTGGCCACATTAGATGAGCTTCCAGCATGAACTACCCTTTGAAGATCTTGACACAGCATTTCAGTTGGATTCAAGTCTGGACTTTAACTCAGCCACTCCAGAACCTTCATTTTGTTCTTTTTGAGCCACTCAGAGGTGGACTTTGGGTCATTGTCTTGCTGCATAACACATTTGTGTTGAGCTTTAGGTCAAGGTTTAGGGAAGGTTCACCACTGTTCCATGTTTCTCCATTTGTGGATAATGTCTCTAACTGTGTGTAACCCTCCAGATTGATAAATGTCAATGACTTTGTCATTTGGTAGATTGGAAACAATCTGTTTTTCACATAGGACAAGGTGGGACTTGACTGCATTTTTCCTTCAAAAAATGAATCCCTTCATCATTTCAAAACGGTATTTTGTGTTTTCTTGGGTTTTTCTTTGTCTCATAATTAAATTTGTTTGATGATCTGAAACATTTAAGTGTGACAAATCTGCAAAAATTGGAGCTATCTTTTTATACTTTTCCACAGTACTGTAGATCTGGTAAAATACGTGGAATAGCTACAAATGCAGTTTGAAGTGTTAAAAACTGATGAACTGTCATGATTTCCATTCTGTCACTTCATGGCTCCATATCTAAATGACTATAGTTTGTATGGTCTTTGTCTTATTTTTCTTTCATGACATCTAAATCTGACATGTAAACTCTTCCAGCAGCTCTCACCTTTCAGATGGCCTGAAAGCAACGTCACTCTCTGAATGGAAGTTATAAACTTCTCTTGACTCATCGATGGTCAGGGGCTTGCCAGGTTCGCTATGACTCGCTCTCAGTGCTGGACAGACACCTCTGCTCGACTCAGACTTGTGGCAGGAAAGATGACCGGCAGCATGGACAGGATTCCCGTTGGGGTCAAGGGGGTCATCGTCATCGTGGCCGGGTGTCAGTGGCTCCAAGTCATCCGGAGAGGACGTATGAACTATTATGTTGGGCAGGGAGAGGGGGGACGGGGTGGTCTCACTGTGGGACATATGCAGTTTCTTCATGTGGTTGATTACTGAGGCTGCGTTGAAGGCTTGCTGTTGGAGATTCACACACAAAGAAAGGCGATTATACTGAGGCTGCCTGCCTGTGTCTAACCTGAAGTTGGTTTTAATTAGTAAAAACACAGTCCTCCAATTTGTCTGGGATGTTCTCAGCCTATGCAATGGTTATGTCATGGAATCCTGAATAATTTATTCAATTTTAAGTCAATTTGTACATTTTGAAAACTTACTAATGATATATTTAGATGTTAAAATGCACTGTCAACTGTCAATACAGAGTTTACAACATTTGACAGCACGTTGACACTGTACTTGGAATTTATACTTCTCTATGCTCTACTTTAGCTTAGATCCCTATAATTAATACTGACCCAGTCACCATCTTTTTATTAGAAAAGACTTTCTACTATAGGCGTTAAAGCTAACTGGAAAATGCAGGCGTTTTTCTTTTTTTCTTTTATACAGAACAGCAGCCGTGGTTAGGTGGAACTGATGATACTAAATTGTGCATGAAAACTTCTTAAATCAATCCTGAGCTCAGCTTGTGTTGGTGCCAGCAGTAGTCTCACTTACCTTCCATTTAGATTTGGCAAAGTTTCTCTCCATCTGTTCACAGACAGACTGATAAATGTCTAAGTCTTTAGCTGTATCTTCAGCAATCCTGCAATCAAGTAAGAGACATAAAGTGTTGGGGAGACCAACGAAGACCAAAAAATGTGTATATACACTACCGTTCAAACATTTGGGGTCACTTAGAAATGTCCTTATTTTTTGAAAGAAAGTCTTTTCTTTTCAATGAAGATAACATTAAATGAATGATAAATCCAGTGTAGACATTGTTAATGTGGTAAATGACTATTGTAGCTGGAAACAGCTGGTTTTTAATGGAATATCTCCATAGGGGTACAGAGGAACATTTCCAGCAACCATCACTCCTGTGTTCTAATGGAATTGCCTGGGTGACCCTAAACTTTTGAACGGTAGTGTACGTATTTGTGTGTGGCAGAGAGAAGGACTAACCAGGGGTGTCTGAGCGCCTGTTCGGTGGTGAAGCGTTTTGTGGGGTTTTTCTCCATCATATTCCTGATAAAGTCTTTGGCTGTGGACAAATGACATGGACAGCTGTTACCAACTGATTACAGGCTCACTTCAGTGACCTGACACAAGCATACAATATTGTTATTATTGTATAACTGATAGCCTACTGTAACACTGCACATGTTCCAACTTAAAGATATACACACCAAGCCCTTTATGAGGAAAACCTGTGCATCTGCTTATTCATGCAGCATGTTAGCAGTGTAACATAGATTCACGGAGATACAGTTAATGTTCACACAGGTCTGTAGATTGAAACAGCCTGTTGATGACAGAGATCAGAGTAGAATGGTCTGACTGGTTGGAGCTGACAGAAAGGCTACAGTAGCTCAGGAGAAAAACAGCTCAGACTCATAACATGTCCAGCCTTGAATGGACTCCAACAGCAGAAGACCACTTCAGGTTCCTCTCATATCAGCCAGGAAGTGCTGCATTAACCACACTGGCACTAAGTAGCTGTTGTCTCAAACCAGTTTCATGAACGTGACAGTCACTTCATCAGTCAGTAGCTCTAGATCCAGTAGAAGACTTTTACCACATCAATGTATTGCTGACCAATCTACAGAAATGATGTGATACTGCTGTACCCACATGGAGCCGAATCTCAGATGAAAGTTTCCAGTGTTTTCTATAATCCCTGACACCATGAACTGAGGGTGTTGAGAGCAAAAAGGGCTCTACAGCATCAGTATGAGCTCAGCCAGTGTTTCATTTACTACTGTTATGCTTAATAACATTATCCTGAAAGTAAATACAGCCACATCACAAAGCATCCAAAAACCGATAATACAAAATGAATTATAAACAAGTTTAGAAATTTCTAAAGTAAGCAAAAAAAGAAAGAAAAAGAACTCAAATGAGAGCAAAAGATGAGACATTCCAGCTCAAGTGAAATGTTTTACTTTAAAGCATTCTAAAGAGGGAGGATAATTAGAGCATTGAAGGTCAGTTTATTTTTATTTAATCACACCAAAGCCACTACTAATGCCAACAGTCCATAATTAGAAATTGCATAAATTGTTTAACGTAGTAAAGAACTTTATAATTTAGAATAAACAGTATAAACTATTTAACTAAAATACATTTGTATTGCTACAGAGTATCCTCCACCTCTTCATACTGTTATATTCCATGTTTTTTTTTCAGTTTAAAGTTAAAAATCATCTACTACAATATAATGCTCCATTTGACCAAACCCATAATCTACCTGTTGCCTTCTCGTAATATATTAGATAATTTGATAGCCTCTTCACACCCAATCTAGCATTTATAAAATAATTTCTTTGCACCATCGTAATGTCTGTGGCTGTGGCCACTGCGATGTGCTAGACCTTCCTACAGTCTGGTGGGTTGAGGCATGTAGCAGTGGCTGGCAGCGCTATGCTGAGGCTCCAGCTATGCAGCTGAAAACAAAGTATGACTGAAAGAGGGTCTAGCAAAGTAACGTGTCTTTAAAGTATTTATTTGCATCAGCCTACTGACAGCTGTCTCTCATCTCTATGTTTATTTTTTCATTTCCATTACGTTACTTTTTTATTGGTAGTTTCACACTAGACATAAAAACAGGTGAACGAAAACATTTTTCTGTTGGGCCTGTACTGCACAGAAAAAAATAAATCTGAATTTTTTTTGTTTAGGTTAGGACAACGGTTGACATGTCTCTAAATGCAAATAAATTAATCCCGTATTCAGGTGAGAGCTGCTCTTGTCCACTAAGTTTCTGTAGTATTACATCTGACCTAATCCAGCAGGTCAAACTGCTGTAACTGGAGATGATGTCGGGCTATTTCTGGTTAATCTCTAGGACTATATGAACAAATCCTGATCTATACTTAGCTAACACCACAGCCAACCACGATAATGACACCATTTGTTTCCCATTTTGTGAAACATCCAGAGCCAGTTTCGGGCTTTAGAGGCAAGTCACAGCACAAATCTCAGGATTTATATTAAAACTGCCAGATATATCACAACTTAGATGCAAGTTAGACAGAGAACAAACAGAAAACTAGTCACTCAAACATTCAACTCATTACCAAGATCACTATAGGTGCTCAGCAATTTACACTCCTAAACTTTGGAATTTAAATGACACAAGTGCAAGACTAAGTCCAAGTCAATTGCAGTGAAGAGAAATGAAGGAAACAGCAAAAGAGTTTGATTGCTGAGGCCTGAGCAGTGAAGCGCTTTGTACTGTTTTCATACCTGAGTCAGAGATGTCGTCCCAGAAGGGTGAATGAAAGGCGTACTCAGCCCTCATAATCTTTGAAAATAGACGCGTCTCATTCTCTTCAAAGAACGGAGGGTAGCCACAGAGCCTGCAGCACACACAGGAAACTCAGCAAAGAACTTCACATCCACCTTTTGGCAAGCAATATTTTGGATCAACTTTGGGCTACGTCAGCAGCAGTGATGAAGTGTTGTGCTTCCAGTTCAAGAGTTAGAAATGTGTGATGAACGTAGTTTCACGAATTTGGTGTAATTTCCTTTAGGCACTGAGGCTCATGGGTACTGTAGTGCATAGTACCATTCCACCGCTAATAGAAAAATTAGGATTGCTCAGAATATGCTGTAGTATTTACTGTATTTCTTTATATCCACAAGACACGTGTTTCTGACATTTAGAACATTATTGAGGTTCTCCTGAATGGATTCTGTCAGTTCCCCAGTAATCATCAGTATATAAAGTGTAAGTGCTATGTTGTTGTTGGAGAACAGAAATATACTTACAGAATGTAAGTGATAACTCCAATGGACCAGCAGTCCACTGTTTTGCTGTAGGGTTTCTGAGCCAAAACTTCAGGGGCTGTAGAAGGACACACAACAGTAAGTATTGCATTAAATAGAGAAGAGAGAACAATAAACACAATTGAACAGTAAATAATTCCACTACTGATGTCCAGCTGCAGAAATGTAACTGTAGTATGATAACAGTGCGAAAACGACAATTAAAACAAGATTACTCTAAGTACATAAAATTGAACATATTCTGGAAACAACCAGATAAGTTAGTCTTGAAACTTGAAATCTTCAGTAAAGGTCAGAAATGACACAAGGACCAAGTGATTAGATTTTGGCAGTGATGTGGCTCATAGTCTGGATGCACAGATTTGTTAAAGATTTCTGTATCCTTGTGAGATAGCGGCACAGCATTGCTGTAACCATGACAACAAGTGAACACTATGTCAGCTGCTTGCTGATGATCACATGATTGCAATCCTACTACAAATCCATTGCTGCAGACCACGAATGTTTTAAAGATTTCATCCTTCGCAAATCATACGACTGAGCAGCCTTGACGGAGCGCTTTTCTTGTTACTACAGTAAAACCAAATGGTTAGATTTTAATTTCCAATAAAAATAAATACCTATTGCTCAATTTAGAAGGACTATAAGGTTATACAAATTTGAATCATTACTCTGCCAAGGAATGGCGGAGTTCTGTGATGATCAGCATATGTTTGTCTGTCTGTTTGTCTGTCTGTTTGTCTGCAACATTACTCATAAACAGACCAACGGATTTGGATGGAATTTCCAAGGAAGGTCAGAAATGACACAAGGATCAAGTGATTAGATTTTGGCAGTGATGCAGCTTATAGTCTGGATCCATGGATTTGTTAAAGATGTCTGTGTCACTGAGAGATAGCAGCACAGCAGCACTAAAATGAACACATTCTGTGGTGCCGTGATTTCTGCCACAAATTTTTTAAAGTTTTCATCCATCGTAAATGATACAAAGGCTGATCAGCCTTGGCGGAGTACTGCGCTCTGAGTGCTTTTCTTGTTTTACATTTGATAATAAACAAGGGTGTACTTACTTCTGTAATACTATATAGTATCTTATATTTGCTCTGATTTTAAGTACTTGAGGTCTGTGACACCAGTTCATTTTTTTATTAAACTTAACAAACTTTTAAGGAGACTAGCATACACACCATGAACCGGAACTTACTGATTCCTCTTAGTAACTTTCACAATTCATACGTAGGGTATCGCAACAGAAAGACCTTTTACATAAATAACAATTAGAATTCAATCTTCAACTATTCCAAGAAGAAAATTAGAATTTTTAGCTGTGTTCTTGTACTTACTATTTAAACCACATCAGGTATACAAAGGAGAGAAATGTTAGCAAAAGCTTGACGTGTATGCCCTTCCTCAGGCACTCACCAACATATCCGGGTGTACCACAGGCTGTAGACATTACACCATGCTCCAGCGTCTTCGACAGACCAAAGTCACTGACCATAATCTTTGCATTCTCATCTGTGTTGTAGTACAGCAGATTCTCCGGCTGCTCAAAGAAGACGGCAGAGAGACACAAAGGAAGAGGAAGAGGTGTGAACAGTTGCCATCCAACTCCAACCTGGATAATATCCACATGTCCGTTTTTTCCCCCATTTAAATGCACTGGGAGTAGATGTCATATGAGTATTAGCCTTCGCCATGTTGACCAATTGTAAGCTGTAAAAATGTTAAGTTTTATGATGTTATAACTTTGTCAAAGGTTTTTATTACGTGTTTTCGTGACAATAATTAGATGCTAAAATGTAATAAAACCACAAACAGATTGACAGACGTGCCAACACGGGAAATTTTAATTTTCCTTCTGGGTGAAGGCATTTTTCATCGTGTAGCTGTGTGCGTCTTACCTTAAGGTCCCTGTGCACGATGCTGTTTTCGTGCAGGTAGCTGACTGCCTGCAGCACCTGTTTGATCACTTTGCTGGCATCCTTCTCAGTGTAAACCCCCTTGTCTAAAATGCGATCGAATAGCTCCCCGCCTGACACCCTGCACACACACAGGCAACAAGGACGACTTGTAACTTCTCAAAATTAGTTCTGATAGTGAATGCGATTCTATAACTGGAGTTTGTTTGGGATGTTTTTAACTTCACCGTGACTTGAGAGTAAATTAAAGGGGAGAAAACATACCATAATACAAGAAACACACATTATCCCATGACTGCATGCTATTGTCATATTTTATTGCCAATACCGCATTGTGATATTTTGTGGGGAAATGTGATAATAGTGAGTCCACTTACAGCTGCATGACCAGGTAGTAGTGTGTTCGACTCTCATAGAAATCCTCTAGTCCCACCACATTCTCGTGCTTTATTCTGAAATATAAAGAAAGAGAATAAGGGTTCTCTGCAGTCCTCTGTGGTGAATGTTGCCTGTTTCCAGTGTTTCCAGATGTTGCGTTGGAAATCTTTTTTGTAGACTGTTTTTAAGCTACATTAGGAAGTCACTACGTGTAAAATAAAACATACTGTAGGAGAAAGTCCACATTGAATTCATATGGAGTAGAACACTGCTGCTGCACTACTCTCTACTGGCTAGAATCGAATAGAAATCAACAGCATGAATGTTTGTGCAAGTGTGTGTGTTTTACCTCTTCAGCACTTTGATTTCATTTTCCAGGTTGCTATAAGCAAGGTGTTTTTTCTTCAGACATTTCAGGGCATACAGTTGCCCTGTTTTCTTTTCTCTCACCATAAAAACCTCTGAAAAAGACCCCCTGCACAAAAACAGCAAAGATAAAGAAACTAAAGTTAGAATTATAGCAAAGAAGTCAGTCTATAGACATGCTGAGACATATCAAACTATAATGAATACAACTTTCTTCATATGTTGTTTGCGTATTATGATTTTTAGTGTTAATAGAAGTAGTTTTATTTCTGCTTCAGTTCTCTCACTTCCTCACAAAACACAGACTATTATCTGCAAATACTCCTCCACTCAGTCAGATGCATCTGCTACTAAATGTTACTAAGGAAAGATAGCATCTAACTGCACACTTCACATAGGACAGAGGTGTCAAACTCATTCTAGTTCAGGTTCCACATTCAGCCCAATTTGATCTCCAGTGGGCCGGACCAGTAAAACCACAGCATAATAACTTATAAATAACCACAACTCCAAATATTTCCTTTGTTTTAGTTTTAAAAAGTATGTTCTGAAAATGTTAATTCAAGGAATTATCTTTTTACAAAACACTATGAACAAAGTGAAATTTGTTAAGAAAAATAAATTACATTTCAACAACATTATGCCTCAGTTTATCATTTGCACATTATAACATAGAGATGACAGTTTATCTAAAAAGGAACAAAACATTTAGTCACAGGTATCTGGACCTGAATTATATAGTATTTTACTTTATGATCAAGACAACAAACTCCAGACAAAAAAAAGACAAACTATCACAAAAACGAGACACAGAATGGCAAAAGAACAATGAGCAATCTAGTATTTTACTGTATGATCAAAACAACTTGTCATGGTCAGGAAATTATAGTTTTACAAATTTAGAATCTGCAGTTAAAGTCTTCTCTGAAACTTTTACATTTTACAAAGTCGTCCCACGGGCCGGATTGGACCCTCTGGAGGGCCGGTTTTGGCCCACGGGCCACATCATTGACACCCCTGACATAGCAGGACCTCAGATCTGCAAACAGTAGGTCCCTTAAACTAGAAGCGTAACACTTTAGTTAACGGTTTCTTTTGCTTTTGTTGTTTCGTTTTACCAGCTTTAAAAATGTCCTTGAGTTATGTTAATGCAATACCTTTTATTATATGACAGTGAAAATACTGCAAGATTATTCAAATTTACCTATACACAAAATGTTAGTTAAAGGTATGTGGCAGCACTGAGGTATGCAAGATGTTGACAATCAAGATCATGCAGTTCTGAAAGATCTATGGATGTAAATACTTACATCCCACATTTGTAATATAGATGATTTGAGCACAGATACTGAAGAGTCATGGGACTTCCTGTAATTCTGAATGTGCTCTAACAACTGCTCCACGGCTTCAGCTGCTGTAGCTCTGCAATGCTGAGCCAGTGATTTCCTGGTCATTGAACTCCACTCAGCATCAGTTTGGATTGGTGAAGGCCATACTTAGTGGCTTGTTACGTGCAGCATGTTCAACAGCAGCTTCAACATTTAGTTCACTTGATCTTTTCCTGCAGTTGGTAATGAACTAATTGCCTGTTTTTAATTGAACTTTCTTATTGTGTTATATTGTGAGTAAATTCTAAAAAGTCTTTTAGAATTATGTATCACTCCTTGTAATATTTTACAAATGAGTATTCTATGTGTATATAAATGCACTTGTATAACCTAACTGAGTGCATTAATAACCCAAATGTGCTTTGACTGTGTTGTCAGGCAGTATTGCATATGAAAGTACCTACCGGCCTTTAATTCAGGACAACCACATAACCTGAACCTCTTGTAGCATATATCTGAAGCCTGCAGTGGCATGCAGTGTTAAATCAATGTAAGCCAGGCTGCCTCGACATCAGTGCCATGTAACCCAGACAGTCTTGGCAGGGAATCATCATTTAAACAGTTTTTGGGTCACTAAGATGGCAGTCGAGGAGTAATCTGACATTTTGGCCACTGAGTTGAGCATCTGTACACGAGATACTGTAGCACTGACCTCAAACACATCAAACCCACATGGAGAACTCAAACTCACAGATTATAAATGCAGTGTTGCTACCTTGGCCTGTGCTTGCTGTGGTGGTTTTGTAATTGATGCTCTGAATTAGACTCATACTATATTGACAGCTGCTGCTTGTGTTTTTCAGTGTTTGAATAATTTCTGATCCAAAATCATCAAATCCATGGCATATATGTAATCTCATATCGAAGCAAAATTAAACCATCTTATCAGCTTTCAAAACCTGAGAACATCTCTGCAGTGCATCTGCTGGCTTTATTGAGTCATTATTTAGACTTCAATGGAGAATTTGACTGTCCTGTGAACAGACTGATTCACAGACATTTTCTACCTTGAAACATATTTTTGAAAACAAAAATAACACTTCTCTTAACATAAAAACCACAAGTATATTTTTTAAAAATGCCACAGAAAATCTGTCCATTTGCTACTTCATTTTACAATTGAAACTGAATGCAAAGCAGTACCAGTCCAGCTCTGACGGATTTATGAAGTGTATGTGTATGAATGTGCTGACTCAGGTGTATCTCTATCTCATGTTTGCATAAACACACACCTGTACCTGCTCATACCACCTCTCCTTATATACATTATACAACACCCATACACCAATATAGTCAGCCAGACTGTTAATCCTGTAATGAAGTGGTGCTAGGATGTTCCTGCGCTGCTGCTCTGACGTCAGTTCTCAGGAGCCACACACACACATGCAGAAGCCTGATTCATTCACAGCCAGTTGAAGACAGAGCACTTTAAGCAGCTTTGTAGACAGCTCCTGCAGTTAACCTAACAACCACTGGTCACAGGTGACTGTAGCGGCTTATTAATGATCCGGGTGTGAATTACCTGCTACGAAATGTTTGTTCAGTCTCATTGACTCTTTGTATTATTTGAAGAGAAATGCTAAATTCTATTTTTTCTTTTTCTAAAGGCAACTTATAACTGCAGCTCTATAAATATATTGGGCAAGTGGGAGACAAACTAAATGAATGAATGATCAAAACTGAAAGGGCAGAGGCTGAGATGTCCTGACTATAAAGTGTCAACATGGAATAAACTGGAATAAAAGTTCATTTGAGTTTATTAACACTGAATTGCAGGTATCATGTGTGCACAGGTTTCACTCCATTGATAAATCAAGCTCTGTAGGAAGCGATAAAAGGGACTGCCAGTAGTCTGTAGGCCAGTCTCAGCCTGGTCCTCTCAACTTGCATAATAATAAATGCTTGTTGCTTGTTGTGGGACCAATCCTTGATGACAAATTCTAGCATTTACTCTTCAAAAAAGTCCAGAGGGAAGCATGTTCTCTGGAGCAAATCTCCACCGTAATGCCTAAATCAAAAGCCAGAGCTGCAATCACAAATGATAGCGTGCCTGCCATGTCACTTCTTCCCACAGCTTCTGCACCAGCCTGCATCTGCAGAATACTGTCACCACAAGTCATCCACAAGCCCACCTGCAGTCTAAACTCTAAACCATCTAACATCCATCCATCATCTATACACTGCTTAATCCTCATTATGGTCGCAGGGGGCTGGAGTCTATCCCAGCTGATTTACGGTGAAGGTCACCTGTCAACCACAGGGCTACACACAGAGACGAACAGTCACACTCACATTCACACCAACGTTCACCAGTTAACCTCAGCATGTTTCTGGATTGTGGAAGGAAGCTGGAGAACCTGGAGAAAACCCACACATGTACAGGAGAACATGGAAACTCCATGCAGAAAGATCCCGGGAAGGCTGGGACACAAACCAGGGATCTTCTAGCTGCAAGGCGACAGTGCTAACCACCGAGCCACTGTGCAGCCTCATCTAACATCACAAAAAGATTTGAGTCGTGACTTCAAAAAGATTCCATTGCGTTTTACACAGTGTGTAACACAGACAGAGCCACCTTCTCTTTCTCGTGTTTGTCTTTGTTTTCACAGGCAGTACTTACGATCCCATTTTTCCCTTGAAGTCAAATACATCCTTGATGTTACTGGTGCTCTTCTTCCAGCTGCAGATGATCTCCTTCCGCCCCATCTTGGCTCTGACGTTGCCGTAGACTCCTGAAGCACAGATGGCATCATTTATTTACATTTCATAGCAGATAAAATAAACACAGCATGGCGATGTAAAACACACTGACACCTGTAAAACACCAGCCTCTAATTCATTGCAAAGCTGATTTTTAGTGATTCTTGGTTGACTCTTGACCATCCAGATTCATTGTCTCACGGCAGCAGGTGATAGTTTGTGTTTTCTTCCTGATCGTTTTAGAGACAACTTTACCATGTACTCCATGTTTTCAGAACTGTTTGCACAGATGTTTTTGTGATCAGTAGCTGCTTTGAAATGGCACCAAGTGACCGTCTTGTCTTATTCAACGATTAGTTTTTTTTGAGATCTGTGCTGAGCTCCTCAGACGTTTCCACTGTGGCTGAGTGCATCTCATACACTAGATAGAGTATCTCTAGACTGTACGAGGCCCTATTTAAATCGGCTCATCACCAAAACTGATCATTCAAGTTGCTGTATGTATATTTTTGACATGATCATTACATGTGTATGCAAACGTTCCCTTTTTTCTTTTCTAATGCAAGTTTACAAGTGTATAATCAGAAAAGGCATTGTCAAAATGCCAAAATAAAGACCCTAAAATACAAAAAATGCAAAGCATTTTGGGTACATTCTTGAAGACAATGGTGGGATCAGGACCTCAGGATAAGTCCATCCCTGTTGTATGAACCTTTAACATATGACCCCACTTTCCCCTCATGTTCTGGTTACATAAACGGTTGCATGTCCATGACTGAGGTCAGTTCTCACTGGGCAAAGCCCATTTGTACCTATCAGTTACACAAGATTCCAAAAGGCAGAGGATTAGAGAGGTAAATAGCAGTGGTTCGTTAATCTTCCCAGCCACCCTCTCACCCTCCCTTCTTCTCATCTCCTTCATTGTGTCTGCTGCAGGAACAGATTAGCAACTGATTCACCGACGGATAAGAAATTGGGTCGTTTTTATAATTCTGCCCTTTTTAAGGCCAATGAGCTTTGACCTTCCAAATATATATGCTGAAATGCACCAGTATTAGAGAGGGCATCCAAAAATTGCATTTCATTGCGGTGTAGATTTATTGTTACATCTACACTACCATTCAAAAGTTTGGGGTCACTTACAAATGTCCTTATTTTTGAAAGAAAAATATTTTTTTTTCAGTGAAGATAACATTAAATGAATGATAAATCCAGTGTAGACATTGTTAATGTGTTAAATGACTATTGTAGCTGGAAACAGCTGATTTTTAATGGAATATCTCCATAGGGGTACAGAGGAACATTTCCAGCAACCATCACTCCTGTGTTCTAATGCTACATTGTGTTTTCATGGAAAACTTTAAATTGTCTGAGTTACCCCAAACTTTTGAACGTTAGTGTATATAGTCTCTAAAAGTTAGTCAATTTTAATTTAGTAAGAATTAAAACTGAAGGAGATTCACACACAACTTTAGTTCATGCTCTGTAGCACACTGAGGAACAGAATCCTTCTATCATCTAAAACTGACATTGTGTTAAATTAAGTGATTGATGTAGTCCAGAGTGGCTCCAAGAGTGGGTTTTGTTAAGCAAACAACGTTATTTTTGTCTTCCTATTTAAAATATGACTACCATAGGCTATAAAATGTGGTTTAGTGTGAGGACAGCATTGAAATTGGCTTCACGTTTAAAGATTGTTCATCAAATTCAGCTCTTGGATACAACACATGTTCATTTTACACACAGCTTCATTTTACCAATTAGTTGGGAAACCCTCCAAAAATATCTCCCTCTAATAGTAAAAGAGTAATAAAAGTGATGTATTACCTGAGGAGCTGTGTAGAGGTGAGGTATCCGTGCATGTACCCGACTCACGGTATCAGGTGGACGGCTGCTGTCCACGAGCAGGGGGCGGAGCTTCGTCCATTCATCTCCTCAGCAGTCCGACAACGTGCTGCGTTCAAGTGTCTGAACAACAGTCCAAACACTGTAGAGCTGGGGTGTCAAACAGAAGAACCTGTATTTCTTCAGTGTTGAAGTTTATTAGAAATGTTTACTCGCAGCATAAGACAAACACAAAGGTTTTAACACGTTGATTCAAACACACAAGCCTCCAAAGCATTTTCAGGTGTATATGATAAACATTCACAACCTGTTCTGTTTGGGTAACTCTTGGTAGACTAGAAAGAATTTCTGCCATCACCTCAGTACGCATATGGAAGAACATTATGTTTTAAACCAGCTACAATGTCGATGTTGTGTATACTGGCATAGAGAAACAAGCTCATCTTTGTAAAGGTATGAGTACGTGAAAATATTTTACCGCTCCATTAGTATAATCTCAGCATAAGCTTTAAGTTGCACAAGCATATCTGTTTATTTTAAATGCTGAAACATGGTTAAAAAATTACTTTTTTGTTAAATATTTTCAGATGTTGGCATACATTGGGGAAAATTTTTTTTCAAGCAGACAAAATAAGTGCAATTTACAGTATAAACATTAAAGGGGAAAATCTGTCATTTACAAAATCTACTTTTTTGGAAAATAGGCATTTTATGTTGTTTTATTTTTTCATTAGAAATCATATCATTCAATACATACTCTGACGTCACAAAAAACAAACAAAAAAAACAGAAGGAGCGAGAAGGTGTAAGACATGAGCACATCCCATCACAGTCATTCAAGTCAATGAACAATAATATTTTTCATTTGAACAGCATTGTCCATATAGAACAAAACAGCACAGCACTGTGTCGCTGTGGATCGCTCCAAACATAAAAACCAGCCCACCAGAGGGTCCAGTCCAGCCTGCAGGATGACTCTGCAAAATGTAAAAATTACAGAGATAAAAATGAATTCTCCTGTGAAAATATTTAAAGACATTGAACATTGTGCATTACAATGTCAGTGAGCAGCTTCAGCATGACTGAGTCTGGTTTGGTTGAACCCTATTGTTGATGCGCTGCCACAACTTTTATGCATTTTTTATGTACACATTTTCTACATTTACAAGGCAGGGGGACAATTTAATCTTCTTCCTTAACAGTTCCTGTTTTGTCTGTAGTGTGTCAAGATTACTACACAGATGTGGATATAAATGGGAATTGGAAATAATGTCTAGATCTTGAGAAGTTATAAAATACTATATTGTTCAGTTCTGGGCTGCACAGTGGCGTAGTGGTTAGCACTTTCGCCTTGCAGCGAGAAGATCCCTGGTTCGCGTCCCGGCTTTCCTGGGATCTTTCTGCATGGAGTTTGCATGTTCTCCCTGTGCATGCGTGGGTTTTCTCCGGGTACTCCGGCTTCCTCCCACAGTCCAAAAACATGCTGAGGTTAATTGATCATTCTAAATTGCCCGTAGGTGTGAATGTGTGAGTGCTTGTGTGTCCCTATATGTAGCCCTGCAACAGACTGGCGACCTGTCTAGGGTGTCCCCTGCCTTCACCCGAGTCAGCTGGGATAGGCTCCAGCCGCCCCCCGCGACCCTAGTGAGGATTAAGCGGTATATAGATAATGGATGGATGGATAGTTCATTTTATGTGAACATTGTCAGAATGTTCTTTTTTGCACTAAAACAAAGGAACATTTTGGAGTTGTCATCATTTATGGGTTATTATGTTACGATTTTACTGGTCCATTCCACTTGAGATGAAATTGGGCTGAATGTGGAACGTGAAATAGAATGAATTTGACAGCCCTGCTATAGATGTATAATCTCAGTGATAATGTCAAAACAGAATGGCAGTGATCTTCATATTCAAGAACAAACAACAAACGAATAGCTGTAACTTGTCCAGAAGAATGAGACAAAAATACATTAATGTGTATCCTTTTTATTTATACCACCTACACTTCCTACAGAGTGGACCAGGGCAGACTGAGTAGCTCTCTTTCAATTTAAGTGACGTTATATATACACTCACCAGCCACTTTATTAGGTACACCAGGTCGATTGCTTGTTAACATAAATAGCTATTCAGCCAATCACATGGCAGCAACTCAGTGCATTGAAGCATGTAGACGTGGTCAAGACAACCTGCTGAAGTTCAAACTGAGCATCAGAATGAGGAAGAAAGGGGATTTAAGGGACTTTGAACGTGACATGGTTGTTAGTGTCAGACAGGCTGGTCTGAGTATTTCACAAACTGCTGATCTACTGGGATTTTCACACACAACCATCTCTAGGGTTTACAGAAAATGGTCTGAAAAAGAGAAAATATCCAGTGAGCAGCAGTGGTGTGAATGAAAATGACTTGTTGATGTGAGAAGTCAGAGGAGAATGGGCAGACTGACAACAGTAACTCAAATAACCACTGGTTACAACCAAGGAATGCAGAATACCATCTCTGAACCACAACACGTCCAACCTTGAAGATGTTCTACAGCAGCAGAAGACCACACCAGGTGCCACTCCTGTCAGCTAACAACAGGAAACTGAGGCTACAATTCACCCAGACTCACCAAAACTGGACAATAGAAGACTGGAAAAACGTTGCCTGGTCTGATGAGTCTCCATTTTAGCTGCAACATTCAGATAGTTAGAATTTAGCGTAAACAACATGAAAGCATGGATCCATCCTGCCTTGTATCAACGGTTCAGGCTGCTGCTGCTGGTGTAATGGTGTGGGGGAGATTTTCTTGGCTCACTTTGGGCCCCTTAGTACCAACTGATCATGGTTTAAACACCTCAGCCTACCTGAGTATTGTTGCTAACCATGTCCATCCCTTTATGACCACAGTGGACCATCTTCTGATGCTACTTCCAGCAGGATAATGCATCATGTCACAAAGCTCAAATTATCTCGAACTGGTTTCTTGAACATGACAATGAGTTCACTGCACTCCAACGGCCTCCACAGTCACCAGATCTCAATCCAATAGAACCTTTGGGATGTGGTGGAACGGGAGATTCACATCATGGATGTTCAGCCGACAAATCTGCAGCAACTGCAGGATGCTATCATGTCAATATGGACCAAAATCTCTGAAGAATGTTTCCACCACCTTGTTGATATGACACCATCAAGGCAGCTCTGAAGGAAAAAGGGGGTCCAACCTTTTATTAGCAAGGTGTACCTAATAAAGTGGTCAGTCAGTGTATACTGCATATTTCAGTCAGATTTGGTCGTTAACACAAACACATCAAGACGTGAACAGGTCGTTCGGCACAATGTATTGTTTAACTCTTGAGACTACACACAGCATATTTGAAGCGCTCCTGCTGCTATGTGGACTGAGGGGAGGCCTCTGAGGGCAGCGTCCGCATGTTTCCGTTCCTTCCTCCACTCACAAGAGAGTGACGTCGCTGCGTCACTGATTGACGTCGTGTTGATTTTGAGCGGAGAAATAATTTATTTATAAACTGACGCAAGGGCGCTAAATCTAAAATAAACCGTGAATAAAATGTGAAAATACATAAATATTTTTGGTGAAGCAGCTGCACGCATGAAAGGTTCGATGATATTTGACCGTAACACAATAAACTCGATACGTTAGCGTCAGCGTTAAATAGAAAGTAGAGGCTAAAATGACTGCTAACACTGCCGGTCGGGCTAGCTACATTTTAGCTAGCTAGCTAACATTAGCACGAGTCCAGTTCTTACTTCTGACGTTACCCTGCAAATATTTTATGTTGTAACTTATCGTATTTCAGTGATATATGCATCGTTACGATGTGTTTTCATATGCTTTAACAGAGTAGTTAGCGCACGACAAAGCTAACATTAGCTTGCACCACAAAGCTAACGGGAGGTTGCTTCGTAAGAACTAGGCTATGACCTACAGGAACTTATTTAGCTCCTGCTAGCCGGCTATGTTAGCATTCGTGGAAAAAGCTTGGCGAACCTTTATCATTTGCCTTCTTGCTTTGTTGGAATCATACATCTGACTGTGGTAAACGTTTCATCGTAGGATTATGGCGCCCCGCGTACAGCTTGAGAAAGCAGCTTGGCGTTGGGTGGAAACGGTGAAACCAGAAGATATAAGGCTGGAACATATCGAGCTAGCATATCGTATCCGTCTCCCGGCCTGTAAGAGAGGAACCTGCAGGTACAGTTGTAACATTTTTTATCAATGTGCCTATGTTGTGCTGCCATGTGTCAACAAAAACAATAGTAACAAAACTGTATGTTTAATGTTAAAGTAGAGGGCTCAAAAGGCCAGCCGCGCACCGAGATGCTAATCTGCATCAAACGTCTGTTTTGTTTTCCTGTGTGCGGACTAGCCTTCATAGCGCGTATGGTAGATTTGTAAACTTTGTGTGAGAAGTCATGAAGATTCACTTGTCTGTTCGACAAACCACAGATTTGATCAGACATACACGATGGTTGACAGTATATCGTAATCAGCACCAATTCTTTCATTTGATGAGTTTTGCCTTGCTTGGGCGTCTAACTATAAATAAAAGGTTCGTTTCAAAATTTACGTTGCTTTGTATGCAAAACCTCAAACTATCAGATTCTGATTTTGTTTAAGTGCAACTTAGTTGAAACTGATTGTGGAAGTAGGGTTAATCATCATGACTTGTTCTTCCAGGAGGAACTGCAAAGGAAATCCTAACTGTCTTGTGGGTATTGGTGAACATGCTTGGCTGGGGGAGATCGATGAAAATGCTTTCCACAATATCGATGACCCAAATTCAGAACGTCGAGACAAGGTAGTTCTTTCATTGGGCGCACACTCTGATCATGACTTACTCACCCGTCTCATTGTTGTTTGAAGGTGGACCACCTAGAGGTAGTCACAAGATCAGAGATACAAGTATATCTAAAAGTCCAGTTCATCCAATGTCTCTCTGTCTCTCTGTCCCCTTCCAGAACACATTTGTTGGCCTGACCAACCTTGGTGCCACATGTTATGTTAACACATTCCTGCAAGTGTGGTTCCACAACCTGGAGCTGCGTAGGAGCCTCTATCAGTGCCACAATTCGCGAGCACAGGAACACAACATTAAATCTGGTATAACAACATATTTAATACTGAGGTGTTTCCTCATGTTTGTTTTTTCCATGATTTATGCCAGCTTGGTGTAGCCAAATTTTACTAATCTGCTTTTTTTTTTTTTTTTTTTTTTAACTTGGTTGTGCATCAGTCTTAAGTAGAGCCACAATCCCTGCTGTGCTGTTGTAACAGTCAACACTTAGGCTTTCTCCTTTTCTCAGTACAAATGAGTGCAAAATGTCTCCAAAAATTATGTCTGGCTGTTGTGGTGTACAAGTCTACCTAAGTCAAAAGTCTAATGCATCAAATCATTACAGTTGAGATTGTTTTGCATTCAAACATACACGAGGTTCCAAATCAGGAATAAAGCAATATTTACACATTTGAGAGCATTATAGTTGAATTTAAGCCTTTCTACAATAGAGTAATGTGAACTTTTCAATAATATTTATTTAGTGAGTGATTGATAACCTTCACAGAGAGAATTTGTCTAGAAAGATTTTGTAACTGATGAAATTAAACCTCACATCTAACCCCCTGCCAGTTTGATTTAGTTGTGCTTTGCATCAGACAAACTCACAGTGGGTGTACTTGTTGTGTTGTTGTAAGTGATAAAGTGAACTGAGAATCCCAGATTGCTTATTTTCAATTCATTTGTTGCTGGGGTTGTTGGCAAGTTTGAGTCTGTCTCAAATAAATTCCCATGATTGACATGATACGATAAACGTAAAGGAAGGCCCACTTTGGTGTGAGGCCAGCATGCCAATGTACCTCTTTAGATGTAATAAATGCCAGTTGTCCTCACAAGTAAATATCTGTGTTGTGTTTTTTTTTTTTTTTTTTTTTCCAGATTACGAGCCCCAGTCAATCTGTGAGCATCTGCAGTATTTATTTGCTCTTCTGCAGAATAGCAACAGAAAGTACATCGATCCTTCAGGGTTGGTCAAAGCACTGGGCCTGGACACAGGACAGCAACAGGTAAATCCAGACATAAAGCAAGGAAAATTATCATAACTTTAGTGTAGAGATACAGAGCTGGTTTCACAGTTAAAAAGATTACTGTGATTATATATTTCACTTGGGTTGGCGTTACCCAACAACAGTTAACAGTTCTCAAAGCCATAAAATTTGACTATCTAAAAATTCTCAAACTTTTTGTTTTCTGATATCATAATTACATAGAATAATTAATGCTTTATTAGGCCTTCAATGATTATAGTCGTGGTTTAGCTACAGAGAACTTAATTGAAACCTTTGATTTTCAGGATGCCCAGGAGTTTTCAAAGCTGTTCTTGTCTCTGTTGGAGGATACACTGTCTAAGCAGAAGAACCCCAGCCTGCAGAATGTTATCCAGCAGCAGTTCTGTGGACAGTTCTCCTATGTTACCATGTAAGGCCACTCAGTACTCAAATTTGACACATTTTTTTCTTTTATGGAAGATAAGTATATATTTTGTTAATCGTTGAGCTTCAGTTCAATTAGATTTTATTAGTATAGTGCAAATTCAAAACATATGTCACCTCACAGCACTTAAAATATTAAGTTGCAGACCTTACGAATTCTAAACAGAACAGAGAACCCAACAATCCAAAGTTGCATTTGGTTTTCCTATGAGCAAGCAGTTAGCGATGGTGGGAGAGAAGGAGGAGGAAGTATCTTGTTATACAATGTATTTCTGAGGTGTTCAGGGCCAAATACATTAACTTCAGTTTTGGTTTTAGTAATTTAGGAGAGAAAAATTACACGTTATCCAGGCCTTTATTTCCTTCTGACATGTCTGGAGTTTCACCAACTGACTGGTTTCATTTGGCTTAAAAGATAAGTATAGCTGAGTGTAGTCTTCATATCAATGGAAATGAATGCAGTTCTTTCTAATAATATTTCCTAAGAGGAGCATGTACAAACTAAGTAGTATTGTTTTAACACACAAACTTGTGGAACTCCATAATTAACTCTAGTGTGAGTGGAAGAGTCATCATTGACGTAAACAAACCAGAATCTGTCTGTTAAGTATGATTTTAAACTAATTTATTGTGGTTCCTTTAAGTCCAATAACATGTTGTAGTGTCTAATAAGATGCTGTGATCAACCGTATCGCATGAGATCCAGGGAACATGGATAGAATAGGGGATCAAACCACCAACCTTACAAATAACAGAAGTGTAATTATTTGTGTAAATTTCAAGTCCTTGTTCTGCAGGAGCTATTGACATTGAAAATAGTAAATGATTGTTTTTCTTCACTGAATCATCAAGTGTGTCTGAATCAAGCCCTCTCCTTCTAAAGTAGCCCCCTCCTCTCTCTCAGTTTGTTGTTTTACATTATTAGTTGATAAACCACATTTAAACTGATCGTTTTACATGTCGGTCAGTTAGAGACTGACTGAGCCAATGATACGGGAAAAGCACTGCTTTGAACCACAATGGCTAGTGCAGTAGCTAACCATGTCGGCTGGAGGGACAACAAAGCAGCCTAATGACCATCATGCACTTGCACAACTGTGACCACATGAAATTTTAACTCACGTACCCTCAGACTGGTTGGAATCTGGAACTCTGCCCAGTGTTTTCAGTGACATCCAGTCTACCGCATTCTATACTGTCTTTGCACTGTCCAGTGACTTGTTGCACAAATCTTCTTTGCAGATGTAAAAATTAGGCTTTAGTGTGTCCTCTTGGCAGCGTGACAGAAGTTGAACCTCAGTTGTGAGTGAAGTGTCAGGTCTTGGCTCATAAGCAACTGTTTAGGTTTCTGTTTTTCCCATAAAAACTAAACAGCTGTTTGGATGAAGGACATTTACATTTGGATGTGTTGCTAGTCTCCTCTAGACTGTCATATTCTTAGCTTGGTCACGTCACACAATGCAGTAATATGGAAGACAGGAAGATGTTTTTGCAGAGGGGAAGTTTTGTTGTTGCTCAGCAGAGAGATGTTCTGTTCTCTTTATTAAATGCATTGTTTTTAAAAGTCACACTGTTGGGGGCGCTCAGGTTGAGTGGGCGACCCATAAACAGCTCATGGACCTTTGCTGCAGATCTTCCCCCATTCTTCTCCCTACTTTCCTGTCTGCCTCTTCATTAACCTGTCTAATAAAGCCAACAAAAAGCAAAAAAAAAAACTTAAAAAAATAAAAAAAAGTCACACTGCCTGGTGGTGTAGCACTTTTATCAGTAGTACCAGCCAGAGGTGAGATTAGGTTGAACATCCATTTATTTAACCTTCCTGAAGAAGATGCAAGGCTTGTTGTCATGTCAGTGGAGCAAGGTAGATAGCCGAGGACTGGACTATGGCACAAGTTTGACATAGCCAGGCTTTCATGGCTATCATGAAGGTGTTTATCAACTTTCTTTGTCAATTTAGGCTTTCTGCTTCAATCTATGTGCACATTCACTTGAATAAGGGTGTTTATTGCGTGTGACTCTTCTGGACCAGTGGTGTCCTGATGGCTGCAGTCAACAGGTAGTTTTAATGTAGAGCTATGAGGAGTATAAACATTTATGATGGTACAAAGCACTGCAAATGATGCAGGACATGAATGTTATTAGAAAACTGTTAATTGCCTGTTTATATATTATTTAGAACTCAACAACTGCACATTGTAACATTTTACTACATTGAACTGCATGTAGGTCTGTCACTGTCACATAATGCAGGAAATCACTTTAATTTTTAGCCAAATCAAAGTGAAATCAATTGATTGAATATTCTCTGTAGTATATACCAGTAGGTTAATCCATTTTCTAATCTATGTTCTACCAACTGCAGTGTGAACAGAGTTGGCAGCAAATCAGGACCAAACATGAAAACATATTATTGCGATTTCTGCATCACGCGAGCATACAATGTGCAATACTTTAATTACGCATATTGATTCAGTACAATTCATATCATACAGCTCAACTGGTTTGCAGATTCAACATATTCCATCAGCTTAGAATCTTTATCACTTATTAAGAATTGTCAGGAAACGATTTGGTAAAAGGGACATGCTTCTTTCAGCTCATTTAAATACAGACCTTTCAACATAACCTGTTCCAGACCAGGTTTGTTCTGCAGCATAAGTTACCACGGTGATCTAGCAGGATAAAAGAGAGCCACCTTCATGATACTGAAAACTGACTTAAAGCTCAGCAGACCTCCCTAACCCACTCATCTTGCTTTGTGGTACAGCCCTTATGTATGTTACACTTGGAAGAATTTAGTTTTTTCTGGTTTTCACTTTATGTCAAATTTAACTAATTGAAACTGACATTGTCGAAAACAAATTTTTGCTAAAACTACTCTGACAAACTAACTTTAGATGATCCATACAGCCAATATAACTGCAGTTTGTTTGGTCTGGCTTCTAGGTGTAACCAGTGTGGACGATCGTCTGCACTGCCGTCCCGATTCTATGAGCTGGAGCTCAACATCCAGGGTCACAAGAACATCACAGAGTGTGTCACAGAGTTCTTGAAGGTAACTGTCGTTCTCTACCAAACTCAATGTGTTTGATTACTGTAAAGCATAATTGACACAATTAAGCAAGAAACAGCAGCACTGGACACACAAACACATTCATTCACACACATTCAGAGTTTGTTTCAGTGCTTTTGTAGAAAGAATGACACAAAATAATAAACATAATAGTCATTAGCAGAAGGGAAGCTAAAAAGTTTTTCAATTCTATTTGTTTAAATGTGCAATACAGAATAACATCAAATCAATTACTTGGTACAGTTTTAATTAGAAGTTGATTTGTTTCTGTGTGCCCTATAGGTAAATTACTCCTTCTTCTATTGTAATGTATCTCTTTGTGTCCTTGTCCTAACGTTTACCTTGTGCTTCACCCTGAAGGAGGAGAAGTTGGAAGGGGAGAACCGCTACTTCTGTGAGTGCTGTCAGAGTAAACAGAATGCCACCCGGAGGATCAGACTGCACAGCCTTCCTCCAACCCTCAACCTGCAGCTCATGCGATTTGTCTTTGATAGGTCAGCCATGACTTTGTGCTGCTTTCCATGTGTGAACGGGTTACGTTACTTTGGAAAGGCTAAATATTGTTGCTTATTAAATGTCTGTTCATGAGAACAAAACTGACTAATCCAGTTTTACTGAATTAACTGCTGATGCCAATGGTGTTTCAGGTATTTTCAGAACAGATTCTGTACTGAACTGTTTTCCCTTCCTCAGACAAACGGGCCACAAGAAAAAGCTCAACACTTTTATAAGTTTTCCAGAGCAACTAGACATGGGACCTTTCTTGGAAGGAAAACAAGGTATTTGCAGTATTATTTTTCCCTCAACAGTCACAATGACTACTATGACCAAGTCTTTTGAATTCATGTTCAAGAGTGAAATGTTGAGGGGTCCTACAGCAACCTAGCAGCTCGCTAAATTTTAAGTATATGCAGAGCAAAACTTTGCTTAGCTGATGATACAACACGTCACGATGATTCCACAGTAAGTATGCTGCTTGTGTGTGCTTTGACTTCTCCAGACCAGAAGTGTGTTTATGAGCTGAGTGCAGTGCTGATCCATCGGGGAATCAGTGCCTACTCTGGCCACTACATTGCTCACGTGAAAGACGCTCGTACTGGCGACTGGTACAAATTCAATGATGAGGAAATCGAGAAGATGGAAGGCAAGAAGCTCCAGCTTGGTATTGAGGAGGACATTGGTGAGTCATGTTAAAGGGATACTGTACAATTCCATCTCCCAGAAATCCAAAGACACCCAATGTGAAGTTATTTTCAAGGCATCAGTATTGTTTGTAATGTACAGTAATATTGTTTGCAATTAAAAACATCATATTGTAAGCTAGCTGAATATTTCAATCGCAGTCAAGTTGTTGTTTTTTTTTTTTTTTTTTTAAGTGTGAGGTCACCATGATGCATTAGAAAAACAAAAAAAAATAAAGAGTACTACCTTTTATCCACCTTAGAATCATGTATAAATGTAAACACTTGGGTCAAAAATGTTTCTCTTGTTACTTGGTCTTCTTCCTCCCTAGCCGAGACTGTGAAATCCCAGACAAGAAAGCCCAAGTGCAGTAAAGGCTACCACTGCTCCAGAAATGCATACATGCTTGTGTATAAGGTCCAAGAAGAGGAGAGTTTAGATCCCTCTAGGACCAACGTTGAGGTGCCAGGTGAGGAGTAGAAATGTCATAAACTTCTTTGTGTGTAACAACATGCCTTTTAGGAAGTTAAACTGTGTTATTTATTTTGTCAGGTTTTATTAACAAAAATATAACCTACTACCTAGTGCATGCTGAATATCTGATGGTCTTTCCTTTCTGTCCTGGATTCCAGCTTTCCTTCAGAGGTTGGTAGACCAAGACAACCATAAATTTGAGGAGTGGTGTAATGAGATGGCTGACATGAGAAAACAGAGCGTGGATAAGGGCAAGGCCAAACATGAAGAGGTGAAGGAGCTCTACGAGCTTTTACCTGCAAGAGACGGTCGGTAAAACATTCCTTAATCATACACAGCCAACTTAACAGAAACACTACAGGGTCCACACATTTGTCATCATTTTCAGTTAAGAATAGTAATATTACTAATACAACACCCTGAACCTACTGAACCAACAAGTGATTGTGATTTTTACCAAATGCAAATAATGTATCTTGATATTATGTAACCTAATTATTTTAGCATTTGTTTGTACAGCCTATTGATAAGTCATTAACCATATACAGAGAGGTAGCTGTTGTCATATATTACTTGGTTTTGTGTGTTTATGTTTGATATGTTCCTGTGCTTTCCCTCCACAGGTGAGCAATATGAGTTTATCCCCCTGGACTGGCTAAAGAAATGGCTTGATGACTCCACTGCCACAAAAGAAATTGACTGCTCCTTGTTCCTGTGCTCACATGGCAAATTGCATCCGGACAAGGTGGGAGATTCCAAGAGGGTTTCCCTGCAAGCTGCACAACTCCTTTACGAGCGTTATGGTGGAGGGCCAAGACTGGACGGTTAGTCAAACACAGAGACAAGGTGCAAAACTAATGAAGCATTAGGGCATCTACCGTAGTCACACATCCATTACAATGATCAAATTACTGTTCTAAAATTCAGTTCAATAGTGCTGCCACAAAAATTAGATCATGCTAGCACTGAATGTCAATTGCAGTGGTTTTTAGCTTGTTTAATGTTGTCTTCACTTCACCTGTCTTTCCTTCAGTCCACTCATGTCTGTTACTCTTAGCTGTGTGTGTTTGCTTTCACACATGGGTTTGCGTGAGTTGGTGGTACATGGTCCGCTCTGGTCCACGGAGTGGATGAGGAAAATAGTGCAGGGAAACGGTGGTAGAGACTCTCACACTGAGCTGAAATGAAACAAGTGTACATAAGTTAGGTAAACACCATAAATAATATATGTTGTTTTGAGTGATCAGACTTTGACAATGCGTTGTGGGAGGTCACCGTTTCAAAAGGACAGACTCGCAGAAACTCGAATTACAATCACGGACTGTGTTTTAAATCTGTTGGATAGGACTAGATGTTGATATCCCTTTTTGCATACATGAGACACCTAAGAGTCTGTGGGATGGTCCAGTGAGTGTGGGCATCCTCTGGGTTATCAAGTGGGCGCCCTCCTCCATCAATGTTTCGCTGATAGGCCCACGACACCTCCAGAGGGTTCAGCAGTGAATCCCAGTGTCCCAGATTCACCCCCTAAATGCTGTCTATTCACCTGAAGGCCCAGGTGGAATCCTTTCTCTTCATCCACAGCCACTGCCTTCCTTTTTCGTAGCTCTGGAGAGGTCCTTGATCGCCTGCCGGTGGGCCTTCCCACGTACTCCCACCTCCTGGAGAAGCCTGGATGTCGTGGTGGCTACGAATCTTCTACAGCCTACCTCAACTGGTCGGACCCTCACCTTCCAGCCTCGCTGATTTGCATCAGCAGCAAGCTCCATATACCTCAGCTTCTTGCGCTCATAGGCCTCCTCTACCGAGCTCTCCCAGGACACTGTGAGCTCAATGCTGTAGATGTGCCTAAGCGAAGCTGATCATAGCACCAGGTCTGGTCGCAGGATGGTAGATGCGATTTCAGGTGGGAAGCAGAGCTTTTGGTCCAGGTCTACCAGCATCCTCCAATTGCAGGCTCCTCTCAACTGCCCAGATCCTGCGCAGCCGAGAGGGGCTCGTCGAAGAGGACCCTCACCCTCCCAGACTAACGTTCTTTCTTGCCTTCGGGTCGACATGGGTGGAAGGGCGTTAACACTCACGCGCTGCGTCTCCAGTGCTAGTGCCAGACACTTCAGCACCTGGCTGTGCCGTCAGGTGTAACAGCCTTGAGCAATGCCGGTCTTACAGCCCGCTAAGATGTGTTTGAGTGTAGCTGGAGTCGGGCAGAGTGAGCATGTAGGGTCTTCACCATTGGTTGCGATTCTTGGGTGACGGTCGGACATCATAGGCCGCATTGATGGTGAAGTTTGCTCTAAACGTCTCCGTATCCCACAGCTTTTGCCAAGAGATCTTCCTCTTTTCCACTCCTTCACATGTCATCCACTGCCCTTGCTTCGCCTGCACGATGGCTTTTGCACACCTGCCTGCTTAAAGATGGATATTGCAACCATGAGCATACCCCTTGGTCTGTGGACTACTGTTGCGAAGCTTCAAGTCTGGGATTTGGTCCTCTCCATCTTGGTCTTTTGAAACCAGAAATAGCAAGCAAGGGGTCGGTCTGACTAGAGAAAACTGTAGCAACCTGTCAGCCACATGGTAGCTCTGCCCTAAAGCGCACACTGCTTTATTGTCTATTTTCCTCTAAACTGGACCTTAATTTACTAAATGAACATCGTGCTGCATTGAAATAGACTTGAAACTAGTGATTGAGATCATAGAGTCATTAGTACAATTAGTCTGCAACCATAAGGTAATGGAACAAGTGAGAAGTAGACTTATTTTCTTGTTATTCTGTAGTATGTGGGTAGAAGCCTCCACTCATTTCTGTGGTTTTGTCCTTCTGTCTACAACAGGGAAACAACAGCAACCTAGTACACTGAAAATTTAAAGTATTTTAGAGGATTTGTATCATGTACATCAGTCCTGCTAGTTTGTTTTTTTTGTTTTGCGGTAGATTATCCATTTTAATGTAGTGCTTATCAGCCTGCATGAAATTGTGCAACCACTACAATTCCACTCGTCATTATTTTCAGGGAACACCAAATCCGCATCCTTCTCTTAGCCCTGCCTACGAATACTGTGATTGATTTAAAGAAATACAAGCAAACCATAAAATTATTTTGAAGTCTATAGCAGAATAATAGTGTGCTACAGCCAGATCATAATCCACTACAGAATGGGCTGGCAAAGTGAGATTGTTTTCTTAGACTTTTATACAGTCAGACTTGGCAATCAGGGGAGTCGACACCTGCTGCCTGTTAGATACAATGGGTACAATAAGTCAGTTGTGCTGTAGCTTGACTTGTCGTATCTGCAGACTACATCCATCTTTTATATTCATGATATGTTGACAACACACACAGAGTGGACTTCATTCCTGCAAAGAACACCGTTACTCCACTGAACCTTCATAGAGCAGATATTTCATGTTTTCATGGCTTATGGACGCTCGTAGGGGTCGTAATGTTTCAGCAACTCTAGGTGTTTTAAAACATGCCACATAAATATACTTGATTGTGATCAGTTTCTGTTAATTCTATTTCTATGTTGAAACTCTCACATATTCTACCGTTTAACTGTGATGAGTCGTTTGCAGGTGAATGACTAACTTTACTGGTTTACTGGAAACTGGATATGCCCTTCTTTATCAGATTAGAAACTTTAGATACAAAGCACAACCAGTCTGTAGATATGTTGTTCATTCACACACTGCTAAAACCACGTTTGTCTTTTACATTTTTATTTACCCCTCTTTTGTGTGTTTGTGCAGCCTCGTCTCTGTGCAGAGAGTGTGTTGGCCAGCGATGCAGAGTTCTTCGGCTAAAGAACCAGCTCAATGAAGACTTCAAGGAAGTGTCCAATCTGGTCAAACGAATGATCAGGTAAACACAAAATAAGTGTTGGGTAGATGAATAGTAGTGTTGTGTGTTAACTCAAGTTTAGATAAGTCTGTCATTTAATTATCTGTGTTTGTGTGTGTGTGTGTGTGTGTGTCACAGTGGGGAGGGCTACTGGGTGGGCAAAGCATCTCTGCGTAGTTGGAGGCAGCTGGCTTCAGAACAACTGGAAGAGGATGAACATGAAACCAAACACAGCAATGGCCAGACCAATGGACAGGGACCACACACTAACAACATCAAAGGTAGGGGGAATGGATGGGATTTTTTAATCTCATTTTGTCTTTTAATCCATTTAGTTTTTTAATCTCATTTTGTCTTTTAATCTTGTAGTTTATTTTTTCATTTGTCAGCCAAAACAGAAAATCACCAAATTGTGTACATGGCATTTTCAGATTTTTGTTTTATCGGTGAAAATTGAATACATTTGATTTTGGGCTGAAATGCCAGTGAAAACAATGTATTATATTTGATGATAATGAAAAACTTATTTGGTGCATTGTTGAACCATTAGTAACTGCCTTAGCTGGCATCGCAGTAACCAGCGTAGTTTTAACTTGATTTTAGAGATCAATATGGCAGTGGCAATATGGATAAAAGCTATTTTTAATGGGAAATCACATGACACCAAACAAACTGTAAAAGTAATCAGACCAGTAATCTACAGCTGTGTCATAACTTCACTCGAGCACAGTCATGCTTTTGAGCTAAATACGAACATGATCAGGATGACACTGTAATGGGATTATCATTAGATCTGCAGGTATTTGCTCATCACCTAAAATACTGGTAAAAATTAAATGTTGACCTCATTATAGAGCTAGACGCAAAATTAAGGGGGCGTCAAAGCAATTACAGTTCATTGTAATGGTGACATAAATTAGTGTACCAAACTTTATGACAATTTTATCAATTGTTTTTGAAATCCTTAAGAAATTGAGGCACTATGATATTAATAATATTATTAATAATAATAATAATAATAATAATAAGAAGAAGAAGAAGAATGGTTATTTATATAGCACTTTAAAAAAAACAGTGTTACAAAGTGCTATACAACATCACAAAAATACACAATAAAATATAAATCCATTTAAAAGAATACACGTTAAGACATTAGATGATTAAAAACCATAAAATCAAACAGCTATCAAATAAATATGTAATGTTGCATTTAAACTTTAAAAAGAGCAAAGCAAGACTCAAGGGAACATCAAGAAGGAGATACAGTGAAACTCAACAGCCAAGAACAAAAGTAGACCCAAAAATTCAAAGAAAATATTTAAGAAAGCCATAATGTTTAAATATGTCTTTAAAAGTGATGTGCAAGTCAGAGTTCATCGGACAGGTCACTTCACAACCGAGGACGCCTAACAGCAAACACATTTCATCTTTAGACATGCTGTGGAAGCAGCAGACAGGTTCATGCCAGAGAATTTCAGATCGTGCACTGGTTGGTAAGAAGACAGTAATTCTGATACACTGGGGCCAGACCATTAAAGCTTTAAAAGTAATCTGTAAATTATAAAGTCAGTCCTCTTATAAACAAATAGGTAGCTTGTGTATGGCCATTAAAAGCGGTGTTTATCTTGTATCGCCTCAGCTTTTTGTACAGTTTGGAGCACATTCAGGCTCTTGACATGTGGCTTAACATTAACTGATAAAAAGTCAAAGAGAAGACTGGACACCAGAATGCAGATTATCAGAATCAGCAACAGGGATCTCAGTTTTATCTGAATTCAGTTGGAAAAAAACTACTTTTTTTCATGCCAGTCTTGGAGACAATGCTCCCTCTAATTTTTCAGGAGTCTGAGCAAACACACGAACTCCCTGAGCGTTCCTTGGACCACTGTGAACAACATCAGACGTGTGCACTGTGGTCACGCCAGCATCACATCCATTCAAGTTACATGGTTCATTAAAAGAATCAAATTACAGCATTTACATTTCTGTTAAAACACTTTGTGTCTCTCTTTGCTGTTGCAGCAGTTTTGCAATTTGCAGATGGACCCTGTTCACTCCATAGATACCAATGTTATTCCTGCAGCTTGAAAGACAGCTGCTTTTGATAAAACTGGGCTTGTAGCACATTGTCTGCCTTACAGCGATGGGAAAGAGGCACCGTTTATGTTTTGACAACCTATATCTAATGAGTTATTGATGCTGGAAGTCTGAATATCTTTCCATCTTTACTGAACTCAGGCCCACTACCACCCAAGGAGTGATATATTTAATTTAGAAAAAAGCATTTAGCCATACTTAAAGCTTTAAGTGCTTTATTAACACGGAACTAAAAATGTTGTATTGTTTTGTGATCACAGGTTCTGTCTGAAAATAAGTGGCCTCATTTTAAACAGTGAAACCAACTAATAAAATGTAATGAGCAACCAGTGAGCAATACTGGATTCTGCAAAAACAGAAACAACTGAATGCAGAATATTGGACAAAGAAATTCTCTACAGACTTTTTTTTTCATCTAAATCTTATCACAGTTAATGTAATAACTTATTTATGTGTGTATGCATGTATTTATTGATTTATTTAGTGCTGTTAACATATCAGAATTCTGAGGGAGGTTTTCTTTAGATACAGAAAGGCCATTTATTGATCACATATAGGCTATTAAATAAATGTTTATTAAAAACTAAAAAGCATTTAAAATAATAATAAACAACTTAGGCATTTATTGAGTCTCTAAAATACTGCAGAGTCTAGGACCACATCAGCATGATTATAAGCATCCTCTGGTAAATTCACAACCAGATACTGATGTCTCTCACCATATGGACTTCAGGAGATGATTAGATGATGATAAACTGTGACCTGCTGGTTGGGTTCTCTCTGTTCTCATGTTTCTTACATGTTGGTCTCCTGATGCTGCTTTACTTCAGCTAATCCATGAGCAACAGAAAACATACTTTGCCCTGTACCTACTGCCAGGGGTTCCAGTCTTCCCACTCACGTCTGTACATTTGCAAACGTTGCTTCTTTGGATGTGGTGGAGTTTCAGGTGTAGACATTTTTAAATGTCAGGTGCAGCAGCGTCTGTAACCAGGCAACCAGAGACAGAACCGTAGGACGGGACACAGAGAAATCTATCCCCTGGACCTGGCATCGGGTCCTCGCTACAGAGGTCCTACAAAGATGAAACTGGCTGCCCTTAATATTTCCTGTGTTTTGTTCATTCTACAGTTTGGATGAGTGTGTGACAGACGTGTACAGGACATTTATGAAAATACGGAACAACTTGTGTCCCGTATTGAATCAATACGGGACACAACAATTAATTGTCAAATAAAGGACGATTCCGTATTTTAAGGGACGGGTGGCAACCCTAACTCCGACAGCCATTACATCTTAAAAAGAATCGCGTTTCTTTTTTGCTTTGGCTTGGTGAGGGGATGTGCTACTGCCTGTTCGTTTTGCCATTATTATAAAAGGTCAATATAAGCAGCACTAAACATCATTAGCGTGTCTTCACTCCACATCAACCGCACCATAGATATATATAGAACTACTTATTCATATCTATGGGCCACACCGCTCTGCTAGCTAGAACAACGGTGGCTGCACAGAAGGACGCCTGTCAATGACATTGATTAGCTGCATAAATACGCATGTGAATCGCATCATTGGCTGGAGCAGCCAGTCACTCACTGACTCACATTGAAAAATAGCACACAATGAATTGTTATGTGTTTATTTTATTTTCAATTTAGGTTGGATTTTTTTTTTGTGCGCAGATTTTCTGTGCGTGGAGACCGTGTCAGCAGTGCGTAATTGTGCATGCGTGCAGCTTAGAGGGAACAGTGCTTGGATATATGGAGAGGTTTTGAGTCTGAGTGGGCTTTACTGGCAGAAACAGCTGCATGTCATCAGCATAGCAGTGGAAAGAAGTTACATGTCTCTGTATAGTGTGGTAGCATATATTGAAAAAATTAAATTGACTCTAGTATCAAACCTTCGGGGACTCCACAGTTTGCTAACAAATGAGGTGATTCACCAATAGAATCGAAAAAAAAAGATTTGTTAAAGAACAAGACTACTTAAAAGCCATCACAGATGTAAGAACCCTCTACTGAAGGCCCTTAAGCTCAGTACCATGATACTGTCTACAACCTGACACTTTTAGAAGATACGGAGTGACCATCTTCTCAAGGAGGTTTGAAATAAAACGTAATTTTGAAATCTGGCTTATTCACAGCAGATCCAACTCAATCAGTGCAGGTCAGTGTCCTTGTATTTTAGCATTAAAATCAGCTCAGATGTCCTCTGGATTACTAGTGTAACCATTCTTGGTGAATTGTTTGTTTTCAGAGTTCGGCCCCGAACTCTCAGAGGGCACAGAGGAGGAGATGAAGACTTTTAATGAAGACATCGTCTGCAGTCACGGTATTTCCCCCTGCTAACAACTAGAATGATATTGCTAAGCCTTTTTAACAATGACACAGTTTCTGTTAATAATAAGAAAAATATGTATTGTTACAATAATCAGCTATATTTGAATAGTACCTTTTAAAACTGGAGTATATTTTTAAAAATGTGTACTTTTATCATTGGTGTTGTATATGCATGCTCCCGTAGCTGACTTTATACGTTCCAACCATAGGAGGTCTGAGTATTCTAGAGACTGAACGGAAGCTTGTATCCTCTGACGTTTGGACCAAGCTGAGGGAATACTTCCCCAAAGCTCCAGAGTTTACTGAAAACCAAGAACCCTGTCAGCAGTGTCTGGTAAGTGGTCACTGACAAACTCTTCATGGTTGCACCGTACTGATCCTCCCTTGTACCTTTTATCTTTTCTTTCCTTTTCTTTTTTTAACATGGCTGCTTGCTCTCCTTCCACAAATGCTTCTGGTGTAGTAGATCTACAGTAGACTTGAATATCATCGTTTTACAGTACCAGTGTTTATACTAGTACATCTCCAAATGTAAAACACCAAAAAAAAAAAATAAAATTTCATAATGTAATGGGAAAAGGTAAGCTTTCATATATTTCAGATTCATTACATGTAAACTGAAATATTTTAAACATTTTTTGTTTTAATTTTGTTTTTTGTGGTTTGTACCTCATGAAAATTCAAAATCCAGTATCTCAAAGTCTAGAATATTAGCATATTTCCTAAAATCAATAAAAAAAGATGGAATTTCAGTAACAAAATGTGCAACTTGTCCCATCTGCATTTTTGGGTTGGGTGTTTCTCATCTTCCTCTTGAGAATATCCCATGTTCAGTTCTATGGGTTCAGGTCAGGTGAGCTGGCTGGCCAATCAAGCACAGTAATATCATGGTCAGCAAACTATTTGCTAATAGTTTTGGCACAGTGGGCAGATGCTACGTCCTGCTGGAAGAGGAAATCATTATCTTCATAAAGCTGATGGAAGCATGAAGCACTCTGAAATCTCCTGAGATGCTGCGTTCACTTTGGACTTGATAAAACACAGTGGACCAACACCAGCAGATGATATGACACCAAAAAGCATCACAGACTGCAGAAACTTTCCACTGCACTTCAAACACTTTGGATTCTGAGCCTCTCCACTCGTCATCTAGACTCTAGGACCTTGATTTCTATTTACTCTCATCTGAACTTTGGACCACTGAACAACAGTCCAGTTCTTTTCTCCATTAGACAAGATGCTGCTGAAGTTGTCTCTGGTTCAGGAGGGATATTAGGAATGCAACAGTTGCAGCTCCTTTCCTGAAGACTTCTGTATTTGGTAGCTCTTGATGCACTGACACCAGCCTCAGTCCTTGTGAAGCTCCTCTACAGTTTTTTGAATCAACTTCCTTGACAATCCTCTCAAGGCTGCAGTCATCCTTGTTGCTTGTGCAACTTTTTCTACCACAGTTTTCCTTCCAGACAACTTTCTGTTAATATGCTTTGATACAACACTCTGCTAACAGCTGCCTTCTCAGCCAGGACCTTCTGTGTCTCCTTCTTCTGGACAGCTTACAGGTCAGCAGTCTCCTCCTTGACTACTGAACTAGACCGAGAGATACAATATATTTATACTGTCTGAACAGCAATTTACTCAAACTCATAATTAAATATTCCAATTCCAAACTGTATTTCTGAATATATTAGCTGTAAGTCATTAGAGTCAAAATAAAATTTTCACTTTCTTAAATAACTGAGATGCACTAGTATTAGTGATACTCTGGATTAAAATGTACCTCAGAAATCTAAAACATTGAGTAGTAGAGGTAGCACAGCTGTGATTGGTCTGCTAGAGAGTGAAAACACATGAAGCAAGTTGAAAAAGTTACACACATTCAATAAGGGAAACCACATATTGTCAGTCTGTATCCTTACCTCTGCCACATTTGGGCCATATACAGTCCTTCAACTCTATAGAAATGGATCATGTAGAGACCCCAACACTGTCTTCTGTGCAGATTGACAATTTTATTGCAATAAATTAAAAAAAAAGGAACATGTTGCAAAAACTGGAAAATCTGAAATCAATATATGCGATATTTTCCCAATACCCTCAGCTGGTACCCATACTGAAAAAATGGTGGCCTGCATACTATAGATGTTTCACTGTTTACATTTTAATTTGTTAGTTTTTTTGCTTGTCTCTTCTCTGCTCAATGGAAACACAGCCTGCAGTAAAACCAAAAAAAATCCCTGATTTTTTGTCACATGACTGTTGGTTGAAGTTGAATCACTGATGGTTTGCCAAGGAGTGCAGAATTTTTCGTCTTTTACAGAATCCGGTTCACGCAAATTTTTAAATGTTGCATATGACAATAAAACTATTTGACAAAATGTCACAGATTTTGATCATGGCCACAGGTAAGTAGTTTAAGAACCACAGGAAAGTTGAAGCTTTAATGATTCTTGCTGTTTTAGTTTCTGGCCCTGATAAATTGTGCTCTTAGGGATTCAGAGGGTTAATGACAGCTGCTGGTACACTATAACGCCTGAACATCATGCTAGAAATAACCGCATAGTGATGCCATCTGCAGCAATACAACAGTCACAAACTATATGAGTCTTGATAGTTGGTAGATGTGCCATTTGGTTACCTGAGGAATTGCATTTTTCTTGTTTGCCCAGACATTAGAGCAGGAGGAGAAGGACAATGAGGCTGTCAGTAAAATGATGGCCCTCGACCAGAAGAACCAGCTGCTCAACCTCTTCCATGAGAAGAACCGGCCAACACTCACAAAGTGGCCCCAGGTGATGAAAATGCCAGACACCCAACTGTCATTCTAGTAAACTCTTCATTTCAATCAATAATGCTATTGAAAATCAATATTAATTGAAGCTCTCCAAATATAATAACTGACGGTGACTACAGTAAATCTTTTCTGTTGTCTCCCCAGGGCACAGATGTACTTTACATAGTCCCTCTGTTTTTTGTGGATGAGTGGAGAAAATTCATCAGGTAGGATGTTTCATCAGTGGAGTGAACAGAATGTATGCCGTCACATTGTTTAACCTTGGAAGACCCAAATATTGAAAAAGAAAAAAAATATTTTTACAAGGTTAAAAAAAAATTTTGTTGTTGACATTCAACAAGAGGTCAGTCTTCTATAAAATACATCAGTCAGAAGACAAATTTGGCAGGAAAATACACACTACCGTTCTGGGTGACACTACCTGAGCTCACCCAGACAATCCCATGTTCTCCATGAAAACTCCCACTTTTATCCATGTGCTAACATAACTGCAGGGTTTTCTAATCATCAATGAGCCTTTCAACACCATTAGCTAACACAATGTAGCATTAGAACACAGGAGTGATGGTTGCTGGAAATGTTCCTCTGTACCTCTATGGAGATATTCCATTAAAAATCAGCTGTTTCCAGCTACAATAGTCATTTACCACATTAACAATGTCTACACTGAATTTATCATTCATTTAATGTTATCTTCATTGAATAAAAACTGCTTTTCTTTCAAAAACAAGGACATTTCTAAGTGACTCCAAACTCTTGAACCGGTAGTATATGAGTTGGTGGTAATGACTACAACCAGTTATAATTATTTAGTTTGTAGAAAGGACCATAATTTCTTTTCTTGTCTCATGTCCCTGATGATAATCAGTATTCATGCTGCTTGTGTTTTCCAGGAGGCCCACAAAATCCTCTCCAGTGTCTAATGTGGGCAACACTCTGCTGCTCTGTCCTCATGGAGGCTTCATGTTCACCTACGATTCCCTGATCAATGGAGACGCACAACAGTGAGTTTTGATTATTTCTGTTATGTTTATGTCAGTGATACTCAGCAGAACTGCAGTGTGTATTCTTGAGGTCTAAGAAATGTGATGAATGCATTCCCTTCCTCATAAAATGTTTGAAGAGCTGATTTTTACAATACTATGCCTGGACCTTCCTCCAAAAACAAAACAGACCGCTACTTTTTTCACTATCACTATGTTTTTCAGTTTTTAAGTTTGTGAAACAAAGGGCAACAGTGCATCATGACAGAAGGATGGAAGGATTATAATTCTTTCATTTCAAAAATCACTAGCATTGGTCATTTGCCCAGGTGGACCCAAGCACTATCATAAAATACGTCAAAGCCAAAGTAGTGCATTTTCATCATAGTCTGGATCCATGGATTTATTAAAGATTTCTGTATCATTGCGTGATCACTGTAACCATGACAACAAGTGAACACTACGTCAGCTGCCTGCTGATGATCACATGATTGTGATCCTACTACAAATCCACCACTGTGGACCACAAATTTTTTAAAGATTTCATCTGTCAGAAATCATACGACTGAGCAGCCTTGGAGGAGGACTGCGCTTCTCGGAGTGCTTTTCTTCTTGGCAATGCCGTCACTCTTTTAATTTCTTTTGCTAATCTTGCTCGTGTCAGAACCCAAAGTCAGAGCTGTGAGGATTTTGCAACAGTCAAGTCATATCTGAATAAAAAAAGACATGCAGCTTTTCATATAGCATTAATCAAATAAATATATATGAAGAACTTGGACATAAGTCCTCGTGGACAGTGCTGCTGTCTCATGTTGTGCTGTTTGTTTTGCACAGTGTAGCTCTGCTCTGGCCCAGTGAATGGGATGTGATCAGCAGACTCTTCATTGTAGACCAGCCAATCTCCCTCCACTGCTTCAGACAGACCACACCTACTGGTTCCACCACTCAATACACCACTCAGCCTGGTAAGAGTTAGGGAAAGTGCTCCACCTCTCATATGCACACAATTAGTTTGTAATGCACTGCTTTTTTCCCTATACTTTGTTTATTTTGATGTTTATTTTATTTTTTAAAAATGGGCCAGTTTGTATTAATGTACATTTCCATGTGAATACAAGAGATTGTAGCCTTACAGCTAATTTCCATCTCAAGTCGCAACATAACACCATAACTGAACAATGACATATAAAAAAGAAAAACAAGCAACAAGCGAAAACACATAGTGCACATAACAGACAATAACTGGGAGACCAAGGCAGCTACCAAGCAGTAATTAATCAACAGTTACACATGATTATATTGCAAATATCTCTTTGTTGCTATTGCACATATCCCTCTATCATTATTGCACATTGCTGTACTACATTTATCCCTCCGTCACTATAACATAAGAGTCCACTACATATGTCCCTCTGACACCATTACATTTAATTGTATTACACATTTCCCATTGCCACTGTTGCACATGATAATATTACACATTTCTCTTAATCACTATTGCACATATCCCTGTCTACATTACATATAATTTCACTATACATGTCCCTTCTAACAGTATTGCACATATCCCATTATCACTATCACTCATGATCCTTAAACACTATTATACATGACTATGTAGCCCACGTCTACACATTGAAAACAAATTACACAAACTTAATGTTATACTTTAGCGAACATCTATTTAGGAAGGATGAAACTCTCAATACTTTAAAGCTTCAAGGAGCCTTTGACAAAGTGTATTTTTCTCCTTTGTGCAGGGCACCAGTCAACTAGGATTAATTCCTGCTGTTGAAGGATGTCAGGGTTGACTCTGTTTGACATGGATTAGAAGCATCAAAGTTCAGTTGTATTCTTAACCCTTTGATGCGTAGACCACATGAGGAGATACCCATTTTCCATTGGATTTGGGTCACTTTTGACCCAGGTTATGCATCAAAGGGTTAAAGTGCCAAATCATGACCTGTGTCCTCTCAAAGCACTTAACGTAGTAAGATCCAGACCTTCCAGCTTTACATGTGCATGGAGCTAGTGGATTATGCACAAGCAGTTGTTTGATAAATTTAGTTTGAATTTTGGGTAGAGCGTTGTGTTGACTTCTTATGTTTATATGCACAGATCTGTGTTGGGAGTGTAGAGAGAGCTTCCTTTTCCAGCAGCAGAGGGACCTCAGAGAGTATACCCAAGCAACCATCTACATCCGCAAAGTCATAGAAGACAAGAGGGTATGGAAAAACATTTGCAACATAACTGTACTTTATCAGGGTTCAACATGAGAACTGTGTATTTTCCATAGTTGATGCAGTTGCTGTGTGTTCAGCTGCGTGTTTTTACTTTCTCCCCCACATAGATGGTAAAGGACGCAGCTCCAGAGCTAAACGCCAGCAGCTCTGAGGCAGAGGAGGAGAAGGACGAACATCCAAAGATGGATGGAGAAAAAGACCCAGACTTCAGTCAGGTAACCACACCGTAACAGTACATGTGACCGCATGTCACATCAGCTGATTGCTAATAGTGGTTGTAGAAGGAGAACCAGAACTGCCTTCACTAACAGCAGTTAAATCAGCAGAGCTCTCGCTTTGTAAACAACATCAAACCCAGACACTGACCAGTCTACAGGCGTCTAGGACAGTCCACCATGTGACTACCTGTGATTGATCTAAAGTCTTACAGAACTGCTTATGCTGCATTTTTTCATCTGTCTTTGGTAAAATCAATTTGTGCTTTCCATGACTGCGGACGTCTGTAGAAATTTACGCATGCGGACTTTGCAACAGCGTGGACTGTCTATACTGCCAGTATGCTGAGCGTGCATGTACTAGAAGAACAAACGGTGCTCAGAGCAAAGACTGTATGAGGAGACTGTCTGTAAGCTACATGTTTTTAGTCCATCATTAAAAGAGTTGTAATTGAAGTAGCTGTTGGAGGACTTTGCAGATGCTTTGTTTTGTTCTTGCTTTCCTTCCAAAGAGTCCCAAAAAAGTGGGAAGTTCTAAATTCTGTAGATCACCTTCATGTTTTATCATTTTCAAGTTTTTTTTTTTCTTTGGAATGCTTAGTTGTGACAATTCCTCACAATTTTTGTTTGATAGCAGAAATGAGCAACACCACCACCATCTATGCAATCACTTCACATCTTTCTTTCAGTCACAAGATGGTGCAAAGCGACTAAAGTTGAGTGACAGCAGCACGCCATCCACCGCTGCTGTTCCTGTGACCAATGTGACTAAGCTAGGAGGGATCAGGAGAAGCACCCGGCACAGGAAACTCCGTGGAGAGAAAGCACTCATTGTTTCAGCTAATCAGACCCTAAAAGAGCTGAAAATACAAGTGAGACATTTACTTTACTGGACACAATGCTAGGGGAATCAGTAGTCTGTTTTCACCACACTAACTCTGCTGTGCTTGTGACTCTAGATTATGCATGCCTTCTCCGTGGCTCCATTTGACCAGAACCTCTCAATCGATGGAAAAAGTCTGACAGATGACTTAGCCACACTGGGCAGTCTGGGCGTCATCCCAGAAAGTATCATCTGTTTAAAGGTGCACATTACTTCCATTTCCTGGTCTCTGGATCTTCACACAGAAAGCTTTATTACTACAACTCTAATCTAACTTCCATCACAGCATCTGGAGTGTGATTACAAACATTTCTTTTTTTTTTTCCCTGAACATTTATTCCTTTACTTTGTTACAGGCTGATGAGCCAATAGCAGATTATGCTGCGATGGATGATGTCTATCAGGGTAAGTGGCATTATTCTCACCTCTACTGCAGCTGATACATGTAGTTATAAAATGATTAAACTACTTTCTCACATGGAGTCATCTGCTTCCTCACAGTGAGGATGCCTGAAGAAGGATTTAAAGGTGAGCATGCTTTTTCTTCATTTGTTATGAAAAGGATGTTGTTTCTCCTTCATGCACTGATTATTTACACTGACGCAGTAAAGCTGAGAGGGACTAACCCTGGCAAGTAGGGGACAACTGGTGGAAGACCAGACCAGAGGAGGGGTAGGGGGACAAGGAAACATGTAACACACATTGGGATACATGAATGATAAGATAGATGATACGTACAAACTACAAGCTAACATTGAAAACTGATTCCTAGTTTACTGTTATGATGTACGGCTCTGGAATTAAATATACTACATATATAGCTGGTAGTAAAATTCAAACAGTAACTAGATGAGCAAATCAAGTATAGTGAGGGTGATGCAGAGTAGATTGATGGAAATGTGCAGCTGGAAGCAGTGGGCTGGAGGAAGGTCAGCAGCAGCATCCCACAGTGGACATGATGGAGATTAGGCCAGTTGGTGGGAGAACAACCACAGATCTGAAGCATCCAGCTCTGGGACCAGGGACACTCGGAGAAAGGACAGGCTCAGTCCATCCAGAGAGGTCCCTCAGCAGCATATGTTATATATATATAGCTATAGCAGCAGAACTAGGGGCAGAACTAAGGGACGTCCAAGAGGAAGACTCCAGCTGACCCCCTCAGGGTCCCCCAGTCAGTCCCAACTATAAGATTTGTCAGAAAGGAAGGTTTTAAGCCTGGTCTTCAAAATAGAGAGGGTGTCCACCTCCCGAACCAAAGCTTTCACTAAAGTATTATTACAACAGTTAATTTTGTCATGTATTGAGGGAGTCTGCTCTTTTCTGGTCGGTCAATATATAATTGAAGGACTTTTGAAACTTTTGATCTTCTATACATTTTTATTAAAATGTTTTATGTTCATTAGGATCATGTCTTTACAAATTCCATAATTATTTATTATGGAAACAAACAATCACTTAATAAAAAATGACTGGATATCACTAAAATGTCAACTAAACAACCGTCCAAATTTAATACCGACCACCTTCTAATTAGCAAAACAATAATAAAATGAGCTGATTCAAAAATGATTTGATTGTGGGGTTTTTTCATTAAGCTGAGATAATCATGACGGATACTTCTTTTTTTTAGAATATGTCAGATTTTATACGGAAAATAAATTAAATCACTTTCCACTAAGTTCCCAAAAAGTTATGATTATTTCTTTTTTGGCAATATATCACATTTAATATCGAAAATAACAAATTGTATGTGTGTGAGAAATCACTTCCAACTAAGTTCCCCGTTACAAAAACTCCTCTCCAGGAAGTGTGTTAATTCCAGATCACATGACCTGCTCCACATGATGTCATTTCCTCCTGAATAAAAGACTGGCCAAACTCCAAGGCTTTCTGACTTATTTAATATAAAGTAGTCAACAGGTTTACTACAATATCTTTAGAAATAACTTTCAATTTAAATTTTACTCAGTTGTATATATAATATTTATCTCTCTAAAATGCCATGTGGTGTTTGGTTATAGGCGGCCATGTTGGTTTTAGGCCTGAAAACAGCAAATATGTCAACTATGACACAGAAAGTCCTGCAATTATATATTGACCCAGGTTGATTTTTGGGTATGTTGTCGTGTCATTTGGATGAGATTTAATTAAATGTTGTCTGTCCTTTTCCAGGCACTGGGCTTCTTGGACACTAAGGAAGGCTGTGCTGTGGCTACGCTTGAATCGGACAGATGGATTTTTAAGGAAAAAAAAAAAAAAAAAGCTTGAATTTGTCAAGTGTCCATATATAAATAAGTGCTTTAATTTGTGGGATTTTTTTTACATTTTGAGTAGGTTTTCTTTGATAAAACTGTGACTGTTTTGCAAAGCCGCTGTTTTTCTCGACATAAAGTTAGCTGGCCTGTGATATTTAAAATTCCTGACCATTCTGAAGGACTCTGTGGTAGTGCTTCAGCCTCATTGAAGCAGGTTGAAGTAGCTAAAATAATTGTTGTCTTCTGGGGATTGCCTCAGTTAAGTTCTACTGTTAGTCAAAAAAATTTAGTCAATTGTTTTTAATTATGGCAGACGAAAAAAATCAAGACAATGGTCTTTCTATGATGTGGAAGCTTGTGTTCTCACTGCAACGTTTTCAAGTTTGTCAAAAAAAAGATGCACGATGAACTATATTACCAATATAACTGCTCTTAAATGTTAGAACATTAATTACCTCTACAGCAAATCTATATCCATATACTCCATGTGGCATTTAAAATGCATAGCTACAAGGTATGTACAGAGGCTGAGTCCTGCAGGTTTCAACAATGCAAACCTCTCGACCTGGAAGTGAGAACCAGAATACAAGCAGTGATATGTCCTTTCCTTTACACTGTTATTTCTTATGGATAATAAAGTTATTTTCAAAGCACGCTGTCCTCATGTTAACAATTATTACTTTGTTAGTGTAACTCGAAGACCTGAGTTAATTCAGTCATCCATCCATTTTATCCTTTATCCTGTGTAGGTTTTCAGTAGGACGGAGCTTATTCCAGCTGACTTAGGGTGAAGGTGGGATACAACCCAACCGCTAGGGTCAGCTGGGTGTAACAAACAACCAGATGGAATTGGTTTGGTAAAGCAATGTATTGCTCTGAGACAGATGTAACACAAAAGTGGTCAAACAAGGAAAACAGGGCAGGTGGATGTTGCTAAGTCAAAGAACCAAATAAAACCAAACAAAGGCTAACAGTTTTTAAACGAGCCAAACAAAAGTAAAACAACTAAACTCCTTATTCAAAGTTAAGCACAGTAGCAACACTCACACCAAACAACAGAAACTAATACAACACAAATGTGTGAAGTGTGCATGATTAACAGGGAAAAATCTGTATTTTTTATTTTTAAATCAATTTAATGTATTTTTGAAATAACATTTGAAAAGTATTTTAAATTTATATTTTTTATATATTTATTCATTTTGTATGGTAAAATACAATAAAGCAATAAATTATGTAGATATTATATATTGTTGGTATTGTGTAGTGTAAATTATCTGTATCTAACAATGTTATGTATTACATTTAAAAACGTTTTGTCAACCTTAAACACATGAAATATTAAAGTTGTAATTTTTCTCTTTAAAATATATTTTAGTGATTTAAATACAATAAAGCAATAAATTGTCTAGTTTTATTATTTATTTTATATTTTACATATTAAAATGGTAGTTTTAAAAATCCAATTATCTGTATTAAAGAAAACAGGGAAAATCTGTAATTTTTAAAGGTTTTTTTTTTTTTTAAATAAAAATCTGTAGTGAAAATAGCATAATTTTATGGTGAATACTTGTTAAAAAAATCAAATTTTTTACCATGTATGAAACACAGATTTTGGACCGGCATATTATTTACAATATTGCCTTGTTTTTATGGTTGATATGTAAAATATCATTTTATGGGATATTATCTGTAATTTAACAAAACAGAAATAATCTCTCAAATAACAGTGTAGGTAATTATTCACCGTTTTTCCATCCTTAATATACATATTTTTATTTCAAAAAGCAGTAAAATAACTATGTTTTATGAAATACATAAAGTGAAATTAAGTCTAAACCATGGTTCATCCCAGCCAATCACATTTCAATGTTTGAATTATATGTCTGTGTTTTATAACCAATCACATTTCACCATGCTGTATAAGATGTTGTGTTCATATCAGACTGTATCCTTGTCTGGGAGGCTGTTCCAAACAGAAAAGGTCCTTGTACATGATTTTTTGATACACCGATATTAGAAAATAAACTGCTTAATGGGAGATAAGTAGTTTATCTTCTATCTCAAAAACGAACACACTTGGGAGAGTGAGGGTTGTATATTTGGGGGCGTTGGATGTTACGGTATTTTCTGTCCGCGTCGGTGCTGTTGACCACCGAGGATACCTGACGGTTAAACTCGACTGTTTGCCATCATTGTTGAACAAAGAAATAAGGCTCGACAAAGCATCGTGTCAGACATCGGTCCTCTTCTGTGATTATTCTCCGCTCCAACTCCTCGGAGTGACAACCGGAAACGGTCCCATTTGTTTGCCGGACCGCCTGTCGCCATTTTCAAAACGGCGAAGCTTTATTGCGCACATCAGAGTGTTCAGCAAAGAAGTTTAAATAAAGAGACGGATCGTTTGAATTACTGAAGGTAAAGGCGTTCCCTGACTGGAGGCTGTGTACCCGGCGGTCTTCTGGGGTTTATCCACTAGAACTGTCGCTGTATCCATCTGGCTTTCACATACAGAACATTAGTTTCCCTCTAGATGACATTAGCATTAGCCGGAGCTAACATGGCCGTTAACATGGAAACAGTGGCTGGACTCCGTGAGCATCTTTAACTTGAGCTGCTGCACACATGGAGACCACTTGGTACAGAAACAGTAGCTTACAGCGTAGGGCACGACGCTCTTTCGTTCTGGCTGAACGATTAATCGATGTGAGAATGTGCAGACTGTAAAGGCTGCAGTTTAGGATGTTCATTTTGTGTTGTCTGGCCCGGAGCTGATCATTTGTTCATGATGCGACGGTTGAACGTACAATACTGAGCCATGAACCAGCTGTTCAGTGTTGACATAAAGGTCCTGTCGGAAATATGCATTTAACTTAACTCAGGCTTAGCAAATAAAAACGAATAAATACACGTTTGAAGCAGGTAATGTCGCCAAATTCTTATGTCCGCATTAGAATAGAGAGCAATTAATATTTCGATTGTGTTTTATGGAATGATCCATCACACATTTTTGAGTATTATACGCAAATACTGAACTGAGGCTTTACAGATTCGTAAATATTTGTTTTTAAAAATTGCAATAAGACATTTCCCGATATCCTTCGGAAATAGTTGTCATATGCCAAATACCATTTAAGTACTTGTCTTTTACAAACACTTAACTCACTGCAGAGACTTTTTGTGAATATTAATTCTCTTGCATACTTCCAATGCACAAAGCTTGTACATGCCAAAAGTAAAGGTCTAACAAATGCACTTCCACAATCAGTAGTAGAGTATGGAGGCCAGGAGTATTTCCCCTCCGAGAATGATTCAAAACAATAAACCTTCTCAGAAATGCAATGCTCCTCTTTGTTCGGCCTGTGCCATTCTGCCAACGAAGTGCTCAGTGTACTGACTTCTTTCATTACTCAATATTTTTTGCCAACTGCTGAAAATATAGAAAAAATGCTGTTCATCTCTCAAGTGATGATGTTCTCTACAGAACAGAGGGAGCAGAACATGCTGCCTCCAGACCACCAAACAAAATGATGGAGTTACCGAACTACAGCAGCCAGCTGATGCAGCAGCTGTGGGCCCTGAAGAAGGAGGGCCACTTCTGTGACTGCACCATCCTGGTGGGAGACAGCAGTCACCGCGCTCACAAACTAGTGCTGGCTGCCTCCAGCCTGCTCTTCAGGTAGCGTGAGCACCTCCAGGATCACTGCAAGACTGATTTGCAGGTGTATTGTTAATGTGATTACAGTTCATACCCATGATGTTATTTAAGGTTAAATCTATGTAAGCTGTTAAAAACAGGTTTAGCGTCAGTAGGTCATTCTTCAGCTTTGACAAAAGGAACTTAATTAAATAATCTTCCAAATCCTAATTCAAGATACAGCCAGTAGATTGTGTGGAACTTTCATTTCTATATGAAGATGGTGAGATGTAGGTAAAAGCTGGAGAAACAGAAGATTATTAAAATTATTTTGACAAAATTTCAAGTCACTTCCTGAACAAGTTAATATACTGGATGCATCACAATTACACCGTACATCCTGTGGACCTGAACATTTGTCTTTATGTTGTGTATGCCTATATTTATTTATGCATTTAAATGCTGGGTTCACTTTGGTTAAACTCTTAATAGTGTTTACATTATTATCTTTTTTAGAACTGACATATAACAGTAGGAAACACAGCATAATCGCACACAGTAAGTCCATGTATAGACAGCTCTTAGCAAGGTATATTTCTTAGGCTGTAAGTAGCCTAAGCAATAAGTCTGCTGACTCAGACACCCCTGATCCATGTACATTTTATGCAAACCCCAACCCTCACCAGGATCAGCCTAGCCCAGGACACTTAGATAGGTCTAAGCTGAGTTTAATGTTGTTTAATGTCCATATCTGCCCTTTAATAATGAATTTGGTGCTCCAGTGTTGTCAGTTCTGTGACATTAACATCTAACAGATGTTTCCTTGTAGTTAATCTGGTGCTAGAAACATGATTTTGTGTTTTTTGGTCATGCAACACATTATTATTAATCAGAGGACTGTAAAAAGTAGTGAGTAGGAAAAGGAAAGATGACTGATGGAAGATGATCAGCATGTTTGTTTTTTTGTCTGTCAGGTCTCTCCTGGAAGGCTCTGACACCATCTCCATCGACACGACTGTGGTTTCCTCGCAGGAGTTTGGCTGTCTCCTGGACATGGTCTACACCGGCAAGCTGCCCCTGGGCAAACACAACGTCAGCCGCATCGTAACTGCTGCAGACAGTCTCCAGATGTTTGATGTAGCCGTGGGCTTTAAAAACGTCCTCACCAGCTTAGTGACTCAGACACCTCCGTCCCAGTACATTCTATGCAAACCCCAACTCTCACCAAGATCAACAAAGCCCAGGGAGTTCACCCTGAAGGTTTAGCCTCAACCAGCAAGGATGACTCACTTTCAGACAACATGGAGATTAGGGCTGAACTGAAGAAGGAACACTGTGCAGGTGAAGGAGATGACACAAAGGAACCGGCATGCAAAAGACCCCGTGTGGAGCTCTCTGACACCTCAGGTCAGTTTCAGATGGTTCTCATATGGGGAGTTCTTCAAGTGAGTTGAAACCAAAAATGTTTTGACTTAGCACCTCGTTTAGCATAACCGTATCACATAATACAATCCAAGACATAGACTACCAGTCAAAAGTTTGGACACACCTTCTCATTTAATGGTTTGTCTTTATGTTCATGACTATTTACATTGTAGATTCTCACTGAAGGCATCAAAACTATGAAAGAACACATATGGAATTATGTAGTAAACAAAAAAGTCAAAACATGTTTTATACTTTAGATTCTTCAAAATAGCCAGCCTTTGCTTTGATTACTGATTTGAACACTCCTGTCCTTCTGTCCATGAGCTTCACGAGTTAGTCTCCTGAAATGGTTTTCCTTCACAGGTGTTCTTTGTCAAGGTTCATTTGTGGAATTTCTCGCCTTCTTCATGGGGTTGGGACCATCAGCTGTGTTGTCAGAAGTCAGGTTGGTCCACAGTTGACAGCCCTATTTGACAGTTGCTAGAATCCATATTATGGCAAGAACCAATCAGCTAAGTAAAGAGAAACGACAGTCCATCATTACTTTAAGAACTGAAGGTCAGTCAGTCCGGAAAACTGCAAAAACTTTGAATGTATCCCCAAGTGCAGTGGAAAAAACCATCAAATGCTACGACCAAACTGGCTCCCATGAAAGGAAGACCAAGAATCTCCTCTGCTGCTGAGGAGAAGTTCATCTGAGTCTCCAGCCTCAGAAATCACAAGTTAGCAGCAGCTCAGATTAGAGCCCAGATAAATGCCACCCAGAGTTCTAGTAGCAGACACATCTCTACATCACCTGTTCAGAGGAGACTGAACCAATCAGGCCTTTATGGTCCAATAGCTGCTAAGAGACCACTACTAAGGAAAAGCAACGAGCAGAAGAGATTAGTTTGGGCCCAGAAACTGTCATGGTCCCTCCCTTCTCTGTGCTGCACCCCTGGCCACCTGACGATCCCGGCAATTGGACACAGCTGCAGAAAGAGCGCAGCTGTGCCCGATGTCATCAGCGGCATTTAAAGCCGGACTGGATCATTGTTCCTGCTGGCTCCCTGCCAGCCGGTCTGCCCTGGTCTGTTTCATCTCTGGATTCCCCCTTGCCTGTTCAATCTTGCCTGGCTCGTTCCTGGAGCTTTTCCCCTCTGTCCCTACCTCGGCTCCCTCAGCCGCCCGTCTCCGCTGCATGTCAGCAGACCTGGCGTACGTCGCCACAGACCACCGGCTTCTGAACCGGTCTGCCGCCCCCCCTATTGGACTTGAGTGACTGTGAGTTCAGCCGTTTTGTTTTAGTTTAGAGCGTAGCCCATGTAGTGGCCAGCTTTGTTTGTTGTTCTTGTTTATTTCTGAGCCCTGCTTGGTTTTTTTTGTTAAATTCTTTATTTTCTGAATAGAGTTTGGTTTGTGTCGGTCGGCTCTGACAGTAATTATGTTTCTTTGAATAAAATCCTTGGTTTAGAACATCTATCTGCCTCCTGTGTGCCTGCACTCTGGGTTCAACCCCCCACCCCCCGGGCCCTTGACAGAAACACCAGGAATGGACATTAGACCAGTGGAAAGCTGGGCTTTGTCTGATGAGTCCATATTGAGATCTTTGGTTCCACCTGCTGTGTCTTTGTGAGACCAGAAAAGGTGATGGATGGTCTCTACAAGCATGGTTCCCACCATGAAGCATGGAGGAGGAGGTGTGGTGGTGTGGGGGTGCTTTGCTGGTGACACTGTTGGAGATTTATTCCAAACTGAAGGAACCCTGAACCAGCATGGCTACCACAGCATCCTGCAGCGACATGACATCACATCCGGTTTGGTTTAGTTGGACCATCATTTATTCTCCAACAGGACAATGAACCCAAACACACCTCCAGGCTGTGGAAGGACTATCTGACCAAGAAGGAGATGATGGAGATGACCTGGCCTCCACAGTCACCTGACCTAAACCCAATCCAGATGTTTGGGATGAGATGGACCACAGAGTGAAGGCAAAAGGACCAACAAGTACTCAGCATCTCTGGAACTCCTTCAGGACTGTTGGAGAACCATTTCAGGTTCTACCTCATGAAGCTCATCCAGAGAATAACAAGAGTGCGGAAAGAAATGATCAAAGCAAAGGATGGCTATTTTGAAGAATCTAAACTATAAAACATGTTGTGACTTATTTCATGTTTTTTTGTTCACTACATAATTCCAGATGTGTTCATTCATAGTTTGATGCCTTCAGTGGGAATCTACAATCATGAAAATAAATAAGAACTATTAAATGAGAAGGTGTGTCCAAACTTTTGACCGGTTGTGTAAATCCAAGAATAAACATCACAGCAACTGAATGCAGTTTGTTTCCACAGGGTCTGAAGAAGCCAAATACTCAGAAAGTGCAGTGGGAGACAACAGCATGCAGACAGCTGAGGTATCCAGTGAGCCTGCTCTTCTAAAACGTTCTTCTCAGCTGGTGGAGCTTCTCACCACCATGTCATCTGTCGTGGAGCTGCTGAGCCAGGCAGCACAGTGCAGCCTGGATGAACAGGACAGAGAGGTATACAAAGTTTTTATAGCTGCAGTTAAAGCCTCAAATCTTAGATGGTTGTTACCACGTCTATACGAGAACTCATTTTCCTTCAGCCTTTTCTGACCTATTTTTTATTCTCCAACAGCTGCTCCTTCCTGCTGTAACCTGCACATTCCCCCAATGTCCAGTGTTCATGAAATGAAAGTGGTTAAAAACTTCATCTATCACAAATCTGGAAAAACATAAGGTCCCCATTGTTGAATTAGTTTAAACAGAGCAAAATCGAAAGCACACAGGCATGTTCCTAACTAAAATATAAATTGTAAATCCAGTCCAAGTAGGAATATATAATATATATGTAATGTATCTGTGACCTTGGTTTTCTCTGCAGTTGTCAGTGAGAATTGGCGGTACTTTTCTGCTCCTGCCAGGTTGTGCTTCAGTGCTGTAAGGAGGCAGATCCCAGCAAAGTGTTGGAAAAGCTGATGAGTAAAGTGAAGGACAGACTGATCAGTGAGGGAGCTCTTCTCAAACTCTTCCGTACCGTTGAGCAGAAAGCTTTGTCCTCCTTCCCCTCACCACTGCTCTCTCTGCTGGAAGAGGTGGAGAGGAACACACAGCAACCCCATGAAAGCCCACCTAGAGGTAAAGTCATATTTGTGAAAGAAAAATTGCTCTCTTTCTCCTTATTGAGGTATTTCTTCATAGCTGTTAGCTGAAGACATCCCAGAACATCTAATATCAACTACAGTCACCTTAAATCAAGTTGTAGAACCTGTAGATCACCTCAAATTGTCCTACAGGTTATCACCTATGACCTCTGTTCCTATTTGCTTCTCCCAAACTGAGGCTGGGAGCTCATTCAGGCCCTCTCTGTCCCTAATATGACCCTGAGAAAGGCAGATGCTGCAACAGAAGATACATGAGACAACTGCTGCAGGAAAAACATGACTTGGTTAAGATTAGATACAGTTTAGTCTGACGTTACAGAATAGACAAGTTGTCTCCATATTGGGCCGTAATATAAATATGGCATTCCTCCCAACTCAATCTATACCCAAGGTTGAAGAGAATCCTCAGAATTGATGCTGCCGGTGATCACATCACTGTGTTGCTCCTTGTATCATTTCTACTGAGATTAGTAAACCTTATTCTCAACATAAGTCATCTGAGTCTGCCTCCTCATTCATCTCTCGACATCACAGAATTCCCTAAGAATTGTGTTATCTGGAGCAGATATATTCACTTTGTGTTTTGAACCTTTTCTCCATCTTCTGTTGTCTGCTCAGAGAATGGTACCACAAGCGAAGAAAAACAGAAGGAAGAGGTGGAAGATAAAATCAGTAAGGAGGACTGAAGAGGACAAGAAAGAAACAAATGCTCCACCAGAGTCTCCGTCCCCTCCCCCCTCCTCTTCCCCTTCCTCCCACAGTAAGCCCTTTACCTGTCACTGGTGTAAAAAGAGTTTTGACTACAAGTGTCGAATGCTGGCCCACACCAAGCGCTGCTCCATGTCTCAGGAGTGTGAGCAGCAGTGCCCGGAATGCCCCGAGAAACTGGCCAACCAGCGGGCTCTGCAGCGCCACCGGACTGAGGTTCACCGTAACACCGCACGGGTCAAGAAGAAAGTGGCCTGTGACCTCTGTGGGCGCACCTTCGCCCACCCATCAGGTGAGAGCTGGGTGATGCAGGGAAAGTTGTGAAAGTTCTGACACCTGAAAGTGCAGCTCATCCTAGTGCTGTGTGAGGAATTCAACAGGATCACAAAAACTCTTATCTCATACAGGCTAACTGCCTGAGAAACCGAGCTAGTGAACACGCAAACAGAGACATAGACACAACATAAGCAACACAATGTACGTGCATTAGTCGAACTACATACAGGATAGAACATCTTACAGTTGGAGATCAGTTCAGACCAATACGATTTCCACGCACCAGACCGATCCAAGCTTAGTAGCCCAACAAGATTAGGGCCCCCAAGCCAATAATGTGACTCTTTCTTACTGTAATGTAACATTAAAATAGGTCACAAATGTGGTCAGCTGTTGTAAATGTGTAGTCCTTGAATACAGTATAATACAGTATCTACTCACATAAACTTAAACTAGTGTCTCATTCTGTAGGCCAAATTAAAATAACTTTTGGTCACTTATTTTGATCATTCACTCATGCAGGCATGACTTCCATGTAGAAATAATCCATGAAGAGTCATATATAACAAGAAAAGCACTCACAGAGCGCAGTACTCCACCAAGGCTGCTCAGTCGTATGATTTCCTGAAATCTTGATACAGTTTGTGGTCCTCAGTGGTGGATTTGTAGTAGGATCACAATCATGTGATCATCAGCAGGCAGCTGACGTAGTGTTCACTTGTTGTCATGGTAACAGTGACGCCGTGCTGTTGTCTCGCAATGATACAGAAACCTTTAATAAATCCGTGGATCCAGACTATAAGACGCATCACTGCCAAAATCTAATCATTTGGTCCTTGTGTCATTTCTGACCTTCCCTGATAATTTCATCCAAATCCATTAATCTGTTTTTGAGTAATGCTGCTAAAAGACAGACAGACAGACAGACAGAGTTACAAGCATTCCAGTTGAAGGAGTTTACACATAGCTCTCTAACAGGCTTCACTATTGGCTGTGAGGGGTGACCAGACGCTACCCCTTGGCTCCACCTTTTGTAAAGTGAGGTTAAATTAATATTTCAGGTATGATTTACCACAAACGGACAGAACACTTTGAAGAGAAGCCCTTTGCTTGTGAGGAATGTGGCGCCAAGTTTGGTGCCAACTCATCTCTGAAGAATCACATGCGGCTGCACACTGGAGAGAAACCTTACCGCTGCAAACACTGTGACATGAGCTTCAGTGTGGCTGCTGCACTAGCATACCACACCAAGAAGAAACATTCTGAGGGTGAGACACACAACACACCACACAACCACACCTAGAAACCTTCTTCCACTCAAGAAATCGACCTCAACCTTTGTGGACTTCATTTCACTTATTTGTTTTGTACATGTGCCACCTTCTTTTTTTGCAGGGAAGATGTATGTCTGTCAGTACTGTAAGGCTGTCTTCGCCCAATCCATAGAGCTGACGCGTCACGTGCGAACACACACTGGTGACCGGCCTTATGTGTGTCGGGAATGTGGCAAAGGCTACAGCCAGGCCAGTGGACTCACTGTCCACCTGCACACCTTTCACAGTAAGAACACAACAGGACATCACTTACAGTTACTTGGTAACTGGCTTTGTTGTTTGTTTGGGGTTTTTTTATTTTATTTTATTTTTTTTTTTGGGGGGGGGGGTCATGTTCCTGTGAATCTACACTACCGTTCAAAAGTCTGGGGTCACTTTGAAATGTCCTCTTTTTTTCAATGAAGATAACATTAAATGAATGATAAATCCAGTGTAGACATTGTTAATGTGGTAAATGACTATTGTAGCTGGAAACAGCTGATTTTTAATGGAATATCTCCATAGAGGTACAGAGGAACATTTCCAGCAACCATCACTCCTGTGTTCTAATGCTACATTGTGTTAGCTAATGGTGTTGAAAGGCTCATTGATGATTAGAAAACCCTGCAGTTATGTTAGCACATTTCATGGAAAACATGGAATTGCCAAAAGTTTTGAACGGTAGTGAATGTAGTTTGTATAGAAAATAGAAGAGCTGACAGGCAGAGTTGAAATACTTTTTTTTTTTAATGTTAGGTTGAACAGCAGTGAAACAACAAATGCTAATATAAAAAACTATTTAGTCAAAGCATGCATAAATAACAATGTGTAAGGTTATATTCAGTGAAAACAAATTATATTATCTGCATTTATGTCTAAGTTTGTCCTAATCTGGCCTCAGAAGACTTAACATCAAGAATATTTTTTTGCTAGCTACAAAGTTACAGTCCAAGAGAATCGATTGGTCAGTAGGCAGTATTTAAATACTTGATCTGTTGTCTGGAACATAACCTACTCTAGATCAGGTCTGGAGTTCAGCATAAGTAAGACGTGAACCACTGCTGTAGTCCTGAAAACCCAAAGTTGTCTTGATAACCTAAATTCTGCTTGATAGCGCAGGTCTCTGAACATTTACACGTTTGAGATTGTTGCTGCTGAGGTTTAACTACTTCTTAACTCCCAGTTTTCACTTACTTCATCATCAACTCTCTCCCTGTCAGACTTGTCGGAGCCCCATGACTGTCAGAAGTGTTGTCTCAGCTTCTCCTCACTGGAGGAGCACCGGCAGCACATCCAGGAGTTCCACCCAAAGGAGTTCCACAAGTGTCCCACCTGCAACAAAATGTTCACCAGCACCGCACTGCTGGATAAACACAAGGCCACACACACTGGAACCAAGCCGTTCAGCTGCGACCTCTGCAACAAGTCGTACCAGGTAGGACAGGCCTGTTCAGCTTGCCTGCTCTGACATGACGAGCGCTCTGATTTTATATAGTCCAGTTTTATTTTGTGGACACTGAGTACAAAGTCTGTTCATTCTATACGGAAACAGAACTGTAGCTCCATAAACTCTGGTGGCCCTGAGGTGCACAACAACAATTTAAACTAAATACAACTGCAAAACCACAACAAACTCTCAAGAGCAATTCTTAAAACTTACTTTTTTCTTATTTAAATCTAGTTGTATACTGTGTACCTCACATGTAAAAATCTCTCTGTTCCCATAGCAACTGTCAGGCCTATGGTACCATAACAGGACCAACCATCCTGATGTGTTTGCTAGTCACACCCGGCAGCTCAAGACCCTGGTCCAGTGTGACGTCTGCTTTAAGTTCTTCCCCAGTGCTGCCAGTGTGGCCAAGCACCAAGCTGCTGAGCATCAAGGTGAGCAACTTCCAAAACTGATTTTGACTAATTTCCCCTCTGCAACTTGGGGACACTTGAAATGAGACTGAATCCTAGTGGCCATTGTGTGTGCTGTTATGACATTTGATGTGAAGTTAGATGCATTGATCCTATGGCATGTACTTCTCCTCTTTAAGTTGCTGTGAGAAAAATAAGCAAGGTTAAGACACACAGCACAAATTTACAGTGACCCACTGGGACCGATCACAGAACAGAAGTTATTTCAATTCATGAGTTTGATTTTAATCTGTCTATTTGTGATATGTTCAGATTTGATTTTGGCATCGTCCTCCCTGTTGTGACATAAGGCAGTATGAACTAATGAACTATCAGCACCTCCTAAAGGCAGCAGCACGTCTTTACTAACCCAGTGTGTCCGTCCTTCAGGCTCCGAGGCGTCGGCAGTGCGTTGCCTGTACTGCAAGGCTGTGCTGGGTGGGGATGAGGAGATGCAGGAGCACATCTGCAGTGGGCCCATCAGTCAGGGCAGCGAGGCGTTCAGCTGCCCCCTCTGCTCCCTGGTCTGCACCACCCAGCTGAAGCTGCAGGAGCATCTGCTCTCCTGCCACATGGAGGCCCAGCAGGAGCAGGAGCAGGAGAGCAGAGAGGAGGAGCAGGCCTCCACCTCCTACACGGTAACAACCTCCAGCATCTGAGCCTTCAGCTGCTCAAATATGATTCACTCCAAAGATCAAATGATTAGTTGATTAACTGACTCATGACTTTTCAGTTTGATCCAGATGTCAGTTAAATTGTTCATTGTTTAGTGGATTACTTGCTTGGTGTTTTATAAGTAGATTAGTTTCACTTGCATAGTTGAATAATATTTATGATAAGGCTGGTCACACTAATGAGGAAGCTGAAGACGTCACTTTGGGCTCGTGGTTTTCCATATGAGTGTTTTTATTATGTTGTGCTTGTAATAGATGGTCTCTGATCCGTTGGTGATGTAGATGTCAGAGGCCTTACTGAGCATATTGTCCCATTAACTGTTGACATACACTGCTGTTTAAAAGGTTGGGGTCACTTAGAAATGTCCTTATTTTTGAGAGAAAAGCAGTTTTTTCAATGAAGATAGCATTAAATGAATGATAAATCCAGTGTAGACATTGTTAATGTGGTAAATGACTATTGTAGCTGGAAACAGCTGATGTTTAATGGAATATCTCCATAGGGGTACAGAGGAACATTTCCAGCAACCATCACTCCTGTGTTCTAATGCTACATTGTGTTAGCTAATGGTGTTGAAAGGCTCATTGATGATTAGAAAACTTTTACAGTTTCTGACTGATATTTGGTGTAATTTGGGGATTTTTTGTTAAAGATAAAGCCTTTCAAATTCATTGCAAGTTTTGGGGTTCAGAGTTTTAATAATTCAATTCAATGTTCAATTCAATTTTATTTATATAGCGCCAATTACAGTCAAATTGTCTCGAGACGCTTTACAGAACCCATATGCCTGAACCCCCAGAGCAACCCTAAGGAGACGGTGGCAAGAAAACACCCTTTTAACAGGGAAAAAAAAACCCTCAAGCAGAACCCGGCTCTAATGTGGGGAACCCATCTGCCTACTGGCTGGGCTGGTTGAGGGGTAGAGGTAGAGGGATAGAGGTAGAGGGGTAGAGATAGAGGGGTAGAGGGGGACACAAGGCTGTTATTTAATCATAACGAGGTTGTAATGTTAGAATACATACATGCAGGTGTATACACCTTCTGTGTACAAGTTCTGTTGGTCTCCTGATTGCTCTAAAAATGTGCTTCTAAAATTGCCTAAACTGTGCAGCTGCTGGCCACGCCCCCAGTTAGAGCTGCAGGTGCTCTGCCACCGCTGCCAGCTGATGAAAACTTTCTTTGTTTTTGCTTCCAAAGAGCAAAAGCTTAAAATAATTTCTAACAGAGCAATGTAGTTCTACCTAATTTTATGCATGACTTCTCTGTCCAATCAGGTGGTTTCAGCAGATCCCACAGGGGCCAGAGAGGAAGGGACATCGATCCTGCCTGAGGAGCAGAGGCAGCTGAGAGCCGGACAGCAGCTGTTTGTAGCTCTAGCAGGAGGAAGAGAGGGCAGACCATCAGCGGAGGTGGTGGAGGTGAACATGTACGACCTGCTCAACAGCTCTGTCACCTTCATCTGCGAGGACAAACCATCAGGTCCAAGCTCTTAACTGAGAACTTTGAACCCTAGAGTGTCACGCAAGACCCTGAACAGTTTTACTTAATCATCAGTATCACTGGGACGAGCACAGACTGAGCCAGGGACCTTTAGTGTTGCAGGTCTCTGATGGAGGAGTTGTGCCAGTTTAAATGTGATGACTGTGTTTTACTAATGTCCTCTTTCTGAGTCTTGAAAGTTCCACTGGCCATTTATTGAACATTCAACGGCTGAACAAACTCCATGCACTAGCAAGGACTCTCAGTGCTAGTATTGTATTCATTATAGGATAAGGTTCAACAATAGATCAAAAAACGTCATTCAGTCATTTCTGATGTCCCTCCCCGTCTGTGGCCCTCAGCACTGAAACCAGTGACTCCTACTGACGACACAAATCTTTAAAAGTAGGTCACAAATGTAGTTTCACTCCTTGAAAAAGCAGAATGGTGATGTCAAAATAAATTGTATTTTTTAATAGTTTTTATTGATTATTGGTTTGGGTCTTTTCATGGGATTTGAGAACAAGAAGAAAATATAGAAATCTGGAATTGCTACCCTTTAAAATGATGAAGCAAGAACGTCTCGTTACTGCGCTGTGGGCTGTTTCCTGCTACTGTAGCTGGAGGAACTGGTTCAACTGTTCTCACTGGGTTTCTATCTGTGATGGTTCACAGCTGGAGAAACATCACGAACATTACATGACACCCTCAAAACATCCAGCAATGCTCTCACCAGCAGGAACAAAAAAAAAAAAAAATGGTGTTTAAGTGAGGATTTGTGTCATTGGAAATAAATTTAAAAGTTCAAGTTCAAATGTACTTATTTATAACAGGAAGTTCACAGGCAGCAACCTGGTGATGAAATCAGATAAATCCAAACCTACAGCTTCCTTTCTGATCACCGCACAAGGTTTGAGCTTGAATAATAAAGCCCTGAGTAGTGAGCTAAACAAACAATGCCTAACCCTAACATCAAGGGTTTCTACTAAAGTCTCAAATAAAGTTTTATGATCCAAACAGAATCTGGAGTGTTGCAGTTTCATCAAGGAAAATATGAGTAAACATAAGTGCGTTTACCACTTTTGTGCATTTATTGCATTACATGCAGTGATTCACGTTGATACTGGCCTCGGCCCACAAAAACTTTAACTCAGAATTGGCCCAGCATGGACACTGACAGGAAGTTAACACCTCTCATACCAAAGTGTTGCATAAAAATAACAAGAAAAGCACTCAGAGAGCAGTACTCTGCTGAGGCTGCTCACTCGTATCATTTCTGACAGATGAACAGTTCATGGTCCGCAGCGGTGGATTTGTAGCAGGATCTCAATCGTGATCATCAGCAGGCAGCTGACGTAGTGTTCACTGGTTGTCATGGTTACAGTGACGCCGTGCTGCTATCTCGCAATGATACAGAAATCTTTAACAAATCCATGGATCCAGACTATAAGCTGCATCACTGCCAAAATCTAATCACTTGGTCCTTGTGTCATTTCTGAGCTTTCCTGAAAATTTAATCCAAATCCGTTAGTCTGTTTTTGAGTAATGTTGCTAACAGGCAGACAGACAGACAGACAGACACTGATTGTCACATAACACAGCTGCGTTCCTTGACGGAGTAAATACGACATGTTTTCCATGTGGGTTGAAATTGTTTTATTTTGCCAAATGAACCTACATGTCTGCAATCACCAAAGCAGGTATCATAATATGTCTGCATTACATTATATATGTAGGTATAATATATATTTCCACTGCAGGAAAGACCTTATGTTCTCTGTAAATAGTTGAGAAAAATATATGGATATATTGGTATTAGCCATCAGCCAAAATGAGTTGGAAAATATCGACAAAAATCCAATATCGTGCATCCGTACATGTATTTTTTGTAAGCCTGCAATCAAAAGCCAAAAGGAAAAACAGTCCAAAAAATGTTTCTTTTTAATTTAGTAGAAATTCTGATTTTAGTGACGAACAGACAAACATCTAACCAGGCTAAAAATAAATTTGTGTGCATTTTACATTGACGAATGTTTTTTGAATGATCCTGCAGTATTCAGTCACTGATAGCAGACAGCACAGCCCCCTGATCTGCTTCTGCATGAACCACTCATTAGAAACTAAGGCGACACATCCAGTAGGTCTTTGTGCATCAGGTTCTCTGACAGCATTTTTGGTGACATCTGAACTTGTATTACCGGCTGGAGATGATTGCCAGTGGTGTCTCTGTCAGGAAGACGACTTTAGATGCTGGTTTGTTCAGGCTGAGTTAGGCCCTGGGCGATAAATCGATTTTATCGATTAATTCGACTTTGTATTTAATGTTGATTTGTTTTAATGAAAATCGATTTTCTCAACATCTCAACAACATCGGCCACAAACGCCTGCCTGCTGGGCTCCCGGAGTTCATCAAAGTGCGCCCCCCCCCGCAAACGCACCGCAACCGGACCAGCATGCAACATGCGCCGCATTTCCAGCTGCAATTCAGTGTTTACCTGGAGAGGGCCGCAGCTCATTTGCATAGAGTAGACTGGACTCCGGCGTGAGGAGATTAGGGAGGGGGTAAAAAAAAAATCAGATAAATCGTGAATCGGGATTTTTTGTGAAAAAATCAGAGTTTTTTTTTTTTTTAGGCCATATCGCCCAGCGCTAGGCTGAGTTTACTCGTGGTTGTAGTGCTGAATTAGATGTAGTGCAACTGATCAGTAAAACTTCAAGTTTCCTAAATTTGGCTGTTTTACAGGGATATTTAGTTACATTTATATTATATAAATTATACTGATGACATCATTGGAAGAAGACAGCCTGTGCCTGTGGCCTCGCATGACAACGCGACACAGGTGTGAGTGCAGTTTCAGTTTTCCTATTTGGAACAAACACACAGAACACAACACAAACAATGGTCGGCAAACAAGAACGTAAAGAACAAGGAGGGATAAAACGAGGGTTCTGCTCATAAACCAGAGGTGCTACATGAAGTTTTTCACTGGAGCTGGTGTTATTAATGTGATTCGCTGCTGATTGATGGAACTCTCCTGTTGAAATGCTTCATGTAGCGCCTGTAATATGACAGACACAACACATAAATATCATAATAAATATAATTTACAGGCTGGTACATAATCATCCACAGCACCTTCTATTGAAGGCTGAAGCTGTGTCCTTACACAAGCAAATGCACAAATCTGTAGTCCCTTCAGAAACCAGTCTACATACAGCATCCATTAGAGAAGTTTGCATTCGCTGCATGTGTAGTGCAAAAATTCCTCTGAAGAGGCGACGGATGGAGGAAGCTCAGAGGCGTCCACCAGCTCCAACTATGGGACTGCCTCCAATAGTTTGGAACCAAACCATACAGTGTCCTGTGTTTTCAGTGTTTAGCGGTAGGCAAGGCAGTTCACACATCCCACATAACATCATTAGATTCTCTTAAAACTGTTGTATGAATTTAACATAAGAAAGAGTCGGAGCTTGAAAGTAACACTTCTACAGGCCATTAGATGCTGGCTGTCTATGGACCTCAGGACGTATCACGAGTAATTTTTTGGAAAATTTGTACACACAACCTTGTAATGTCTGCACCTCAATTTAAAACCCTCTGCCCAAGATGCTTAACTTGCACCCTAAAACACCATGAGACACAACAGCTAACTCTAACTTCAGGTCCTACTTCTACACTGACTTCACACATTCATATGAAGGCCACAGTTAACTGTTTGCACAAACAGAATTTCAGGGTACAGAACTGTGCAGGCAAACTGTTAAGTAAAGCTAAACTCCAGGTTTGAGAACTTCCCTTCAGAAAGCAGATGTTTAGCTCCACGTTTTCATGTTCTTCAGCAGTCTATCGGACGACCAGCAAGTCTGCTTTAGTTCTTATATCTTCAAAGGCTGCTGCAGTGGAGGACTCATCATCGGATGGCCTGGCCCTGAGTGCAGTAAAGATCCAATCTGTCCCATGCTAGGCGACACCTAGCTGGTCATCTTCTTGCGGGGAAGGTAGGCATTAGTTATCTGGTTCATCACAACCAGGGCAGGGAAAAGGGGCAGCAAGAGGAAGGCCCACCATGCCACCCCCTTCACTGTGGCCTGGAACCAGTCTGAGAACATGGCTGACATCACGGTCACCGTGGCCAGCAGGTAGACCACGAGGCCACATGTGCCGTGGTACAGCCTCAGCCGGGGTGGGGAGGAGGACAGGCGCAGCAGTTTAGGGAAGATCATGCAGATGCCACAAGCTGCTTGGAGCACGGTGGCAGCCAGGGTGCAGATGCCCAGCAGGCTGTGCCAGGAGACCAGGTGGGGGCGCTCTGACACGTTCTTGCTGGCCACCATGAAGCCCAGGCCTGTGGCTGCAGCTATCAGGACCAGAGCCTGGCAGAACCAGTGGAGGCGGACTTTACCCTTCCGAGACTTGAAGCAGAAGGGAGATCCCTCTGCTGAGAAGAGGAGGATGCCTTCTGTCATGCACATACAGTACTGCAGAGAGGGGGACAACAAATATAGATGGATTCATCATTTTTGAGGAAAACAGGTAGAGATTGGGCTTTTAAAAAACACAAATGTAAGAAAATACAATCACTGGCCACTTTATTAGGTACACCTGTTCCATTGCTTGTTAAGACAAATAGCTATTCAGCCAATCACATGGCAGCAACTCAGTGCATTGAAGCATATAGATGTGGTCAAGACAACCTGCTGAAGTTCAAACTGAGCATCAGAATGGGGAAGAAAGGGGATTTAAGGGACTTTGAACGTGGCATGGTTGTTGGTGTCAGACGGGTTGGTCTGAGTGTTTCACAAACTGCTGATCTACTGGGATTTTCACACATAACCATCTCTAGGGTTTACAGAGAATGGTCTGAAAATGAGAAAATATCCAGTGAGCAGCAGTTGTGTGAATGAAAATGACTTGTTGATGTGAGAAGTCAGAGGAGAATGGGCAGACTGACAACAGTAACTCAAATAACCACTGGTTACAACCAAGGAATGCAGAATACCATCTCTGAACCACAACACGTCCAACCTTGAAGAAGATGTTCTACAGCAGCAGAAGACCACACCAGGTGCCACTCCTGTCAGCTAAGAACAGGAAACTGAGGCTACAATTCACCCAGACTCACCAAAACTGGACAATAGAAGACTGGAAAAACGTTGCCTGGTCTGATGAGTCTCCATTTCAGCTGCAACATTCAGATAGTCAGAATTTAGCGTAAACAACATGAAAGCATGGATCCATCCTGCCTTGTATCAATGGTTCAGGCTGCTGCTGCTGGTGTAATGGTGTGGGGGAGATTTTCTTGGCTCACTTTGGGCCCCTTAGTACCAACTGATCATGGTTTAAACACCTCAGCCTACCTGAGTATTGTTGCTAACCATGTCCATCCCTTTATGACCACAGTGGACCATCTTCTGATGCTACTTCCAGCAGGATAATGCATCATGTCACAAAGCTCAGATCATCTCAAGTTGAACCAAAATCTCAAATGTTTCCAATATCTTGTTGAAAGTATGACACGAAGAATTAAGGCAGTTCTGAAGGCAAAAGGGGCTCCAACTTTTTACTGGCGAGGTGTACCTAATAAAGTGGTCAGTGAGTGTATATTCCCATTATTTTCTGACATCAAAGCCCCCCTGTACATTGTCACACCATGGCAACCTCCTGTATCCTGTGGCCTTTGAAATGAATGTGCCTTTTGTACGCATATCAAGGTATTTGTACATTTGTCATATTTTGGTTAGTTTCACCAGTATGAGTTTTTGTAGTTTTGACCATTATTTCTGTGGTTGTGATGACACTGTAAGTAATTTAAGAGACATGGGAGCATGATGACAATACAGCAATGTCTGACAGTGGAAGAAGTATGAGCAGTGATATGATCAGAAACAAGGCATCAGTTTATTAAGATTATCTAAATGTCTTTATTTGGAACTTTGTTGTTTGTCAAGACATAAAGAAGCCACACTGTGGCACTGGCTGACTGGTTCCTTCACTCCCATCACCATACACTGCAGTTTATTTTGACTCAATCCTACCTAAACCATCCTGCTGCCAGATGTACTTACTAAAGCACTAAATGTGTGCTAACACCAGTGCTGAAAAAAGCCTTTTTGATAATGTCTGCATGTTTTCCCTGTGACTGTCTGGGTCCTTCACTGGATTCACCGGCTTCCTCCCACAGTCCAAAAACCTGCTGAGGTTAACTAAACTGTCTGTAGGTGCGAATGAGAGTGTGTGAGTCAGTCTATCCATGTGGCCCTCTGATAGACTGGTGACCTGTCCAGGGTTAGCGGGGTAAACTCCAGCTGATCAGTTTCAAGTACACGAAAGATAAATGATTTATATTTAGTTCATGGACGTGAAAGAAACAGGAGGGTCAGTGAATCTGAAGTCACAACCTACTTAATCCTTTGAGAAAAACACCTTGAATACATGGGTGGGGGGTTGGAGGGTTGCTTGACCTGCAGTGTCTAGGTGGGTGGTACATGCCAAACATCCACATGAATGTCAGGACTCAAGGTTTCCCAGCAGAACATTGTATTATGACAAGATGATCGATGTTTTTCACTTCACCTGTCAGCGGTCACAATGTTGTGGCTGATCGGTGTATGTGTTGGCAGACTTCAGTTCCCAATGACTCCTATAACTCTGAATTTTCTGTAATTTAATCACTGAAACACGTGCGTTTTGCAAACATGTTTTGGTTCCATGATCAGAAGAAAATACAAGCTATCACCTGCTGCTATGATCCTGACTACTGGTCAGGATGGTCAAGGGTCAACCAAGAATCACTAAAATGCAGATCTTCAATGAATGAGAAGCTGCTGGAACACTGGTGTCAGTGTCTACAGTCAAGTGTGTTTACATCACCGTGGACTGAGAGGCTGATGTGTAAGAAGGAAGTAGTTCTTCTAGAAGCAGCACCCTAAGGCTCAACTGATGTTTGCTGCTGATCACATGGACAGAGACCTTCTGGAGGAAAGTTCTGTGGTCAGATGAAACAAAAAATGAGCTATTTAACCACAGTGACCAGCAATATGTTTGGAGGAGAGAAGGTGAGGCCTTTAACCCCAAGAACACCAAACCCACCGTCCAGCAGTGGTGGTAGTTTTATGCTCTGGGTCTGTTTAGATGCCATTGGAACTGGTGCTTTACACAAAGTAAATGGAATAATGAAGAAGGAGGATAATGTAAAATCATTTGCCTGAATGTTTGGTCTTTGATGCAGTTGGGTGTTTCAAACAGATAATGACCCCAAACACTGATCAAAGTGGTACAGAAATGACAGAATCAGGTTAGAATAAAGGTGACCCCAAAGTCCTGACTGAAACCCCATCAACAGAATGTGGACTGTGATGAAGACACAAATCTGTCTCAGAAAACCGACAAATTTAGTTGAAGTGCACCAATTCTGTCAAGCGGAGTGGTCAAATATCCAACCTGCAGCTTGTGGATGGCTACCAGGAGTGCTTAACTGAGGTGAAAATGGCCAGAGGACATTTAACCAAATATTAA